>JASDQU010241531.1:0-16903 GCA_032191745.1 Picea mariana
GCTGTCACATCTCTTCTTAGAGATAAGCTGCCACCATTCTAGCGAGTCTTTCACTCTATATTTTTACAGTCTCTGTACATTTCTTTCATTAATAGAAATCGTGTATTACTGTATCTCTGTGTTTATGGTTGCATATCTGATATATTTATGTTATATTACTAGATATACGCGATATCTCTGTGCATTTCTTTATTATATCTCCGCTCTCATTTCGTGCCGAAAAAAAATCCGGATCACTGGCTTCTATCTCTGAGCACATGATTCACACATGCTTCATATGCCTCCCCAAAATATGGATCACTGTGATACATTTCCTTAAGGTGGTCAAACCCCAAAGTCTTCACTTGAAATTCCTACAAAATTAGACATCTCCTTCTCAACGCATCAACAACCTTGTTAGCTTTACCAGAAATATGTTTAATGACAAAAGTGAAATTTTTCATAAACTCTATCCACTTGGCATGTATCTAGTTTAATTTCTCTTGTCTGGTTATGAATTTCAAAGCTTGATTATCGCTATACAAAACAAACTCCTTTGGAATGAGATAGTGTCTCCATTTCTTCAAGGCTTGAATTATGGCATAGAACTCTTTATCGTATGTGGATTACTTCCTCTTAGCATCATTCAACTTCTCACTGAAATACGCAACATGCCTATTATCTTGGCTTAAGACCACTCTAATTGCAACTCTGCTCGCATCACATCTCACCTGAAATGTCTTTCTGAAAGTTGGTAATACCAGAATCAGTTGTTCCGTTATCTTCTCCTTCAATATGTTGAATCTTTTCTCAACCTCTTCTGTCCATTTGAAATACTTATGTCTTTTCTTCACTGTGTCCATCATTTGTGCACCAATCTCACTAAAATTTATGATGAACTTTCAGTAAAAACTTGCTAATCCATGGAAGCTTCTTACTTCAAATATGATCTTTGGCGATGACCATTTTCTGATTGATTTCACCTTCTCTAGATCCATCTTCAATTCATTCGAAGAGGATTTCTTTAAATTTATCAACAACTTCTCCCACTGTAACCTTTTCATCACCAATGTCAAGTGCCTCAAATTCTCTTCTTTAGTATTACTGAAGACTAGTATATCATCCAGATATACAATCAAAAACTTACCAATAAAATCTTTCAACACTTCATTCATCAACCTCATAAAAGTGCTCGGGACATTTGTTAATCCAAACGTCATAACAAGCCATTCATACAATCCTTCATTTGTCTTAAAGGTTGTCTTCCACTCATCACCTTCTCTCATCCTTATCTAGTGATATCCACTTTTCAAATCTATTTTTGAAAAATAGTTCTCTCCACTCAAACAATCCATAAAATCATCCATCCTCGGCAATGGAAATCTGTACATAATGGTCATCTTATTTATGGCCCTTGAGTCTGTACACATTCTCCATCCTCCATCCTTCTTTGGACTCAACATAGTTAGTACTGCACATGGACTCAAGATTTCTCTAACCAACCCTTTATCTAACAGATCATGAACCTGTATCTTCACCTTCTCATTCTCTTGAGGTGTCAACCTATACACAGCTTTTTTTGGCAGGTTTTCTTCTAGTATCAAATCAATGTGATGGTTGATACTTCTGATAGGTGGTAATGAGCTTGGAAACTCATCCAATACTATGTCAGCAAAATTCTCTAACAACTCCTGAATTTCCTCAGAAAAATATTCCACATAGGTACTCCTAAGGATAATTCTCGACTTCCTCACTACAACAAACTGCATCTTCTATTCCTTTTTAGTTTCACTCAGGAGTTCCTTCCCACTCATGAGAAGTATGCTCGTGTTAGCTTCATCCTTCACTTTCTTCTCTTCAATTGGCAACAACATGTGTTTCCTACCATTCTTCTCCAAGGTGTAAGTATTTCTTCTCCCATCATGGATTCCATTCCTATCATACTACCATGGTCTTCCCAACAAAACATGACATACATCCATGGGAATCACATCACATAGAATTTCATCTATGTATCCTCCTATTTTAAAGTCAACCAAGAATTGTTTAGTGACTGTTACCTGATGACCCTTCTTCAACCGTGAGACTTTATACAGTGTTGGATGTACATTCATCTCTAGTACTAAATTCTCCACCATCTATGTGGATACTAAGTTATCAGTTCTCCCACTGTCAATTATCACCTTTCATACTCCATCTTTAGTCTTGCAAGTTGTCTTGAAAAAAATGTTCCTTTGTATCGGATTTTCAACTTCTGGCTCTGGATTTAAGAGAACTTTCTTCATCATCAAAGATATCCCATATTCTGTGCCTTCTACCTCTACATCCCGCTTTTGCGCTTTTGAAATGTAAGCCTCACCTCCTTCTTTCTTCCTCTTGGGACATTCCCAAGACATGTGTCCTACCTTTCCACAGACATAACACTTTATCTCACCTCCTCTACCTCTTCCTCTTCCTCTAGGGAAATATTTTCTACCACCACTATTCCTTACTCGGGAACTTCCTCCTCTCTCAGAGTGACTATGTGGCTTCTTTGTCTCACTTTTGGGCTTCTGTGTCTTGTCAAGAGAAACTCCTTTGCCTCTGTTTAAGCTTCTACCTCAGTCTTGTTGACTCTGCTTCTGGGCCAACTTCTCCTCTGCTTTCAGCACAATCTGATACGCATCCTCTACTTTCTTTATTGTTATCACGCTAATCTTTTCCTGGATCTCATATCTCAGGCCATTGATGTACCTAGAAATTTTTTCCTTGTCTCTCTCTTTTTGTCCAGTTCTGACGTTCAATCTGTAGAACTCCTCTGTGTATTCCTTCACAGTCATTCCTTTCTGTCTCAGGTTCTGCAAACTCTTGAACGGATTTATCTGATAGTCCTTGGGTATGAATTTCTCCTTTATCTTGGCTACCATTCGATCCCAACTCTTAATATTTTGTTTGCATTTGCTTCTCCTGTCAGCCTGTAGTTCATCCCACCACAATTTTGCATGTCCTTTCAACTTGGTGACAACATGTTTTACCTTTTTATCCTCATCGATATCTTCATAGTCAAAATACTTGTCCATTGCTTGTATCCAATCAAGAAATTCTTCGACGTCCAAATTTCCCTCATACATTGGAATATCTATCTTTTCTCTAGCTCCCAGCTTAACAACTACTTTCAGTAAGCGTTCTTCCGCAGCATCCTCCACTACAGCTTCTTTGACTTCCACTTCTTCGTTTTCTGCATCGTTGATGTCTCTAACATTAGGTGCTCTCCTTTGTGATCTTTCCATGCTATCTAGCCTTACACGTAGTTCTATCATCTCCCTTTCCATAGCTCTGTTTGCTACGGGCGACTCTACACGTATTTTAGATGGCATTGTGCTAATGTATCTGATACCACTCATTGATATTAGCCTACTTCTCTGTTCTCCTTTATCTACAAAAGTCAATTATGAATCCGCTCTGATACCACTTGACGGCACAACCCCCCTTCTCTCCTGGGGATTTTTCAACCTCCCAGCCTTGGATATTCAAACTCCCCGAACCGAACTAGTTCTTCGGGCCTTAAACTGACCCTGAGTGATTTACACACTCACACAGGTCCCCTTGATGTCGCGTGTAAGATCGGATCACTTACAACTCCTATTTCTGATGCTTAGTGACACTGATCCATGAGTGCTTGCCTTGCGCTAGACCCTTTCTCCATTATGCGACCGCGGGCTATGACCTCGAGTCAATCCTTCGCCACTTTGATTTTTGGTGATTCTGTAATCTCCTCCTTTTCTTCCTTCCGAAACAACTTTCCCCGACCTCACGGGTCTCTGCCATGTGTCTCCCTGGATCTGACGATCCAACTATGTTTTGAGATTTGCGAAACTTTGCTTACTCCACCCTTACTTCCTCCGAATCTCCAACACCCAGATTCCCTTATCCGTTGCCATGTGTCCTCCTCGCAACCAACAGTTAATATTTCTTTGCAGGTTCACGAGTTCACGACCCTGCTCTTACAATACCTCCAAACTCCTGAACCATGAGATGTCAAAATGATTTGCAACTAACCTCCGTACATTTATCCCAGATATGATAGTCTAGAACAATCTCACTTATCTCCGAGATGGATCTATCTCGTTAGTTTTGGGAAACCTTAAAGGGATCCTCCCTTTGAAGATATCTCACCACTCTCCCTCCTAAGCTTGTTCTTCCTTGGAATTTTTCTTCTGTGAATGCTCTTTCGACACTTAGTCAAAAATTCAGACCGTGCACACCTTGCAACAGGTTCTCTCTTGAAATCCAGCCACTCTATGGGCAACTTCAGCTAGTCCCCTCTATATTCTGAGTTAGAAGACTCGATCATGCACTCCTTGTAGATAAACTCTCTCAGGTTATTTATCCAGAAATCCCTGAGTCAGAATGGACTTTGTCAATGCACACCTTGCGGACTATATGCACTCCTTACACATATAAGGTTCACGTTATCCCTTCTGAGATTATGAGTCGAAACAGACTCTATCGACGCACTCCTTGCAGACACTATGCACACTTGCACTTGATCGTAGAAGAGAAACAATTGAAACTTATTTAAAATCTCACAGATTCATCCATCTAGCCATGTAAATGCATGTGTAATACAAGAACAAGAAATAACAGAGAATTCCAAACAAACAAGAAATCTACCATTCACTCATTCAGATAGATTCATCAACACCATACAATTGGGACAATGCTCCTCTGTAATATTCATTCAACTGGAAATCATATATATCCATACATTGCTTCTCAGTAGCTCTCAGATCTCTGCTAATATGGAAACCTATACAATAGATTCAACAGCCCCAACAACAACCTCTATTGGGAAACAACATAAAACTTTATACAAGAGGGCTCTTCAAGTTCTTCCCTCCAACGATTCTAAAGCTATATCATCAAATTAAACGTGATCAGCTACTTAACATTTATTACAATAAATATTTGTGACAGACAGATCAGATCGAACACATCGAATCTGTACTGCACTCAACTATATTAAAAGAAAATACATTCTTTGATGTCTTCATGAGATATCCATCTCTACAACATTTAAGATGTTCTTTAAGTACAACTCTTTTCAAAAGATTTGCGTGATACACATTCTTCAAAATTCAAACTTCTTCAAAATGTGCGCTAGTGCTCCTAGATGTCCTTTGCTTATGCTTCACTGGCAATGCTCCTATATCATGGGAGACGAAATAAGTGTCTATGCAAAAGAGGTATAGAATGTCATGGAAGAAGCTTTGTACTAAAAAAGAGAAGAGATGTTGACTAGTTTGCAAAATTGATGAGACACTTGACACTTACAAAAAACCACCGTCAGAATGCCAATCTTCAAGTTGATGCATCATTTGGAGGAATGATCCCAACTTACAAAGTTTCAATGAATCTAGTCTCCCACTTCATATATATGTGTGTATGTATGCGCATACGTATATGTACGTATACATATACATATATATCTATGTATGTATGTGTGTGTATATTCTACATATCACATGCCAAAATAAACTTGTAGGTAAAGTTGATGTTCAAAATAAATAAATAAATTGTCTTTCATTAAATATGTTTAATTTTAAAAAGTGCTCATATTTTGATGTCCAAAATGGAAAATGATGGCCATTTACCCATCAATTTTTAGTTGAACCCCTTGAAAACTATTCATGATAAGGTTGTGGAAATGGTTAGAAAATGTGTCAAACTTGATCGCCATGTAATGGAGGAGGAAGGAGAAGGACCAACTCTTTTCCCTACTAAAGGCCTTCAACAAATCAAAGGAAAAGATGCCTTTTCTCTGAAACTCTAGCTAAGCATTGGATGATGAGGTAAATGGGGACCCAATGCCTTATTTCTTATGAGCTCATGGAAGGGAATAGTGATTACTTATTGATGATCGATTATAATAAGGTTATTATATTAGGTCCTTACATGTATTTAAGTTATAATATGTCCTTTTTGCTAAGGAGGCATGTGTTACAATTTTTTCTTTCCATGGATTTTTGTTTTTGATAATTCATATAAATATTCATAAGATACAAAAATGTGGAGGTTGTACCTCTTAAAATCCAGTAGAGAACATTTACAGGACATATCCAAACTCATGATTAAGTACTTTTTGCATACATCAAATAGTAATTAAAAGTTCTCTCCTATGCATTTTCCTACAAAAACCTTATTAGTGTACTTTTATAATAGAGTAAATAGATCAAAGATAAACTAAAACCCCCATCTAGTTCATTGAAAACAAATAGAGAAACCAAGACCAAATCCCTTCACTCAAATATTTCATTTTGAAACCCTCCTAGTTCCAGAAATAGGAGGCGATAGAGAAAGACCTAGTGATATGTTAGCCTTCCTACCCTTACCTAAGATTATTAATCGACCTACATGAGAGCTAGGAGAAATTACATATTTGGGCCCATCTTCACAACCTCTATGTAACACCCCTGTTTCCCCCATCCTGTAATTAATCATTTATTATGGTCACAATGCTATGGAATGGGAACAATGTAAATATATTATTATTTAGATTGCCAATAACTGACTGTGGGGGTGAAGCCTTGAAGTACTCTCCATGATATCACTAGAGGAAGGAGTGAGTAAACTGTAGAGAGGCTTCATTATGTAAAATGACCCAAATTCTCTTTGTTGAAATAATAAACCTCCTCCAGATCCCAAGGAGAGGAATCGGTTAATGAAGGAAAGAATGGTGGTTGAATAAACAACCACCCCCATGAATGGAAGCATGGTCTAGTTGAGGAGACATGAGGTGTTCATATCGAAGTACCACAGATTCTTGCAGACCCAGGATGACCAGAGTTTCCTTCTGACAGAAGGAACGAGATGGGTCAAGAACCATCCTGGGAAAGGCATACAGAAGATATACACACGTAGACAACTTGGAAGAGAGAGAGCATGTGAGGCTCTCCAGCTAAGGAGAAGAACTGAAATCTTGATAAGTTGATTTGGTTATTGAGGAGAATAGAAGAAAAGATATCTAAGAATATACAAGAGAATGCAACCTAAGTAGGAGAGTGCGAGCATGATGTTGAGGAGGCATCTGATAAAACTCACAGAGACCGTGATAGAGAAAGAACCTCTGATAAACTGTGAACGTTTCCTAGTGATATCATGGCTTGGCACGAGGGTGGCCAGAGTGCTAAGAATGAATGCCTCTGAGCCTATGGTTCAGTGGAAAAGAAAGCACCCACATTCAGTCGGTTGGCGATCGACTGTACTAGATAAGTATTGTTATACAGGGTATAACAATACTNGTACTAGATAAGTATTGTTATACCCTGTATACTAGAATTGAAATGCATGATTTGATTATCTGTAAATGTGATAACTTGTGCCTTGCACGAAATTGATGATAATGGTGTTTACTTTCCTTCTTTAAAATATTGTGTTTGAATGATTGTAAGGAAACAATCTTGGCTTCTGATATGGATGGAAAATCCTCGAGGTGTTATCCCCAGGGAGTTACCTCACAGTTCTAGAGTTGGAGAAGACTTTATGGGACTGCCACAATCTCTTTGATTCCTTGAGATTACCTTGTCTCTGAATTGGAACTTATGTCCAGTGAATGGAAGGTGCACCCTTCAACCTAGTCGCCTAAGAGACCACGGGCTCATGCTCTCCATCTTGAAAAATTCTCATCTAAGAGTTAAGTGTGTATCCCACAAGAATTTTCACAGGTCCCGTATGACCAAGGTCTGGGAACCTTGCGCTAGTCCGAAAGGAGCTAAGTTCTTATTAGCTTAGGAACTCCAGGAATTCAAATCTCTAGGACAAATGAGTTCTCAACCCTCGAAAACAGTCGAAGGCCGAAGTTGCGAATTGATTAGGGCCATGGATCTGAGAATCCATTGGGAATCATTCTCAGTCATTAGATCGAACTTAGTGAAGAGGTAGTGCTAATTACTTTGGCGAAGTACCACTTCGGGAGAATAGAAGTGGTATAATGCCAAAAATCCTAAATGCCAGAGTTGCGAAGTTAATCTGGGTCATTAAGAGTAGAGGGACATGTGTCCACAAATAAAAAACTATCCGGAAGTCCGTTCATCCAAAGGTATTGAAGTGCAAACACAAGAGCGCACAAGTTTCCTCGAAGCTCTGCAAGGCAGAGTAAATTCGGGTCGTGGAAGCTTGGTGCACGTGGTGATAGATTGGGTGTGGTTCAGAGTTCAAAACTCCGAGAGGAAGCTAGAAACTACACACCAAAACTCTCGAATGTTGGAGTTGTGAAGTAATGCAAATCACCGATCTAAGGACCCTTCGAGATCCCTCTCAATCGTCCGATCAACCAAGAACAAAGACTCATGTACAACACTTCGACGAAGTCCTACTCCAAGAGGAAAGGAGTGTGGAGAAGGTAGAACCCCCTCCAAATTCCGTAGCTGTGAAGTGACAAGGGCCGTAGATCTAGGAACTCTCCAGGACCTCCCTCGACTGTCAGATCTAGCTCATGGTCATCCCGACATTGACCACTTCAGGAGTAAGGAGGAAGTCACACCACAGATTTCCCCGAACGTCGAATTTACGAAGTAACAAAGGTAGTCGATCTAGGGTTTACTTGGACTCACCTTGACCGTGAGATTGAAGGGCTTGGAAATATTTCAGTTCTGAGTGACATATCACAATGACATCATCGAGCGTGACATGGACCCATGATCAACGTGCCACATGTAACCTGGATTTGGGCATTTCACATCCCTATAGTCCCATTAACATGTGACACATGTCACTCACTAAAGGGGCCACGTTTCATCTCTACCTTACCACATATCACATCTAGAACTCACTGCTTGGTCCATTTGGTGGGAGGAGCATGCGGAACCCACATGTATTTTCTTTCGTATCTAGTGTGTCACCACGCGTGAGGGTGGAACCTTTGGGATTCCAAGACTTCGGGACTCTGGAGGTTTGGAGTGTAGTGTCAATAATAATCCAAAAGGCCTTAAGGTCGGAGCTACATGGCAGCACCTCGGGAATTCAGGAATTTGGGGCTCCGGAGGACGTGCGTATAGAAAGAAAAGTGGTGTTCAATGACGAAGTGTCGAACATTGAATTCCCCTGTAGCTTAGGTGCCAAATGGAAATAAAATATCGTTTTTGGATTGGATGGTGGATGGAATTCCACTGTGTATGTAGGAGCTTGACGATGGTACAAACGAAATGAAGCCATGTGGGTGCCACATGGTTCTCAACCAATGAACGCCCGAAGAACTTCGAGAAGTCATAACTTCTAAACCAGAGATCGGTTTAGAGCATGGTAGTAGTCGTTAGAGATATGAAAGCGAATATAAGAGGATGAATACCTCGGATAGAAGATTCGATATGTTTAAGGAAATCTAAATTTTGATTCCCCATCCCTAGAAAAGGGTACTTAGGGGTTGGGTGTGTTACAAATTGGTATTAGAGAATGGAAACAACACTTGGCCTGCTTGGGCTCACGAAAGAATCAAGTAATTTTTATTTCTTAGAAAACTTTAAGGGAGAGGAAATACTGACCGACTCTATCTAGGAGAGCATGATTTAGACATAGGTCTATATGGGTCGAAGAACAGTCATAAGACTAGTTTTCCAAGGCTACAACAAGATTTCTAAGAGTATCAATGTCATACATAAATTATTTGCATAAGTTCAATGAGGAGAGGGATGTAGATTAAAATTTAGTTGGGATTTTACCCAATGAGCTGATTGAATCATGCTAGTCTGTAGAAAAGGAATTCTATCATTTCTTTTAGGAAATGATAACCAATCCTAAAGGAGTGGGATTATGTTGATGGGAACTAATAGCAAGACTTGGATGTGAATGGATTGAAAGGATCTGTAGCAATAATAATTAATTATTTAATGAAGGATTAAACCTTGTATATGTGTAATATCCCTCATGATCAAAGGATTGATGGAAGTAGTAAGGTCGATTTACTTGACCTATAATGAATGAAAATTATTGTTGGAATAACCCAGTAAGCAAGTAAAAAGGAACCATATAGATTGAGAAAAACCTTCATGAAGGTAGAAGTTAAGTGACAAGAGTCAATTCAAAATCTCATGGTTGTGTTAGGGGAGTGTGTATCCCTATTAACTTAAGGATGTGTCTATGCAAGAGGAATGGGTCTGATGACCATTCTCTGAAAAGGGAAAGTATGTGAAACTCTCGGGTTTCAAAGGGAACTGAGAAATGAATTTTTTTTTTGGGTATAGGAATTGTTGGACAAGGTTTTTCTAATCAAGATGATAAACAAATCTATAGAAATATAGAGTGATTGAGTGAGAAATCACAAAAAACTCCCTTGATTTGTGGATAGGAAACTAATCTGCTATAATTACTGTGGGAGAATGAGAGTGACCTCTATCCTTGGTTGTTGTTGAACATAAGAAAGAGTTCTAGGTGTAATGGTTAAGGCTGATCTACATTTGCAACCTATCTTCTGTTGTAATGAGAGTAGATAAAAACAACCAGAACCTCTAAAAAGATTTAAAAAGAAAGAGATGGACCCTCTGCCCAAGACTAATTATGGTCTATATATGCTATGGAGTTATGTATTAAAATACTTAGTAAGTAACATACTTCGAATTTGTATTTGGGCTTTAAGGAAATAGTCCAAATGTTATTAGACATTAAAATTTATTATAAATGAGGTAAAATGGTTAATTAAATGATTGATCCTTAATGTGGTAAGGGAAGTGTTGGGGCACTTCTAGATGCCCAATGGGACATATTGACATCCAGTGGTGGATGGTAGCCATATAGATATAGTTGGACCCTAGTGAGGGGAATCTAGAAAAGGATTCCCTTGATCAGAAGGTCTGCTGATCAAGACTAGTTGGAAGCTAGATTGGTTGTTTTGTTACCTTGGGCATGGTTATAATTTTCAGAATGTGTTTATAAGTTGGGAAATGTTGTTATAGAAGTTGAGGAACGAATGTTTTCTTGATAGTTGTTATCATATAGAAAGGAAAACATAGTTATGGCTATGTTTGTTAAACCGCCAGGTGGATGTCATGTGAATGACTGCAAGTTCCCAACCGAGAGGGAAGCTCAATGTTCAATATGTCTATGGAACTTGTCATGGGAATGGTATAAATATCCTTGGGAGAAGGATCTGAAAGTTTGATATGTCCATGAAGTACATGGAAAGAGGTATAAGAAATGAGCTTGCATGATGAATGTTTAGCTATGTATGTATATGCTTGAGTGCATGAATTTGATGCAATGTGAGGTTGCTTGATATGGAGACTGATATTAAGACCAAGTAGATATGAAGGATATTAAATTTGCAAGTGATGCATATATATGATGTATGAGAATATGTATACTAAAGGAACACTGTGACTTCCTAAATGAGCGAAATGTAAGGTAAGAATTGCACTTGCCAATATTGAATGAATACCATGGATGCATGGCTGACTCTATTATGAAGAGTCATGAAAGTTTGATTTTGAATGATAGCTTGAGGGGATTGTGTTCCATTTCCTCAGGAAGGGCTAATATAAACATATGAAAGAGTAAATGAGCAAGGATGCTTTGTTGCCATGATAAAATGCAACATTATTATTCCTTTGAGGAATGCATGATAACAATTGTGAACAATCATGAGTTAAATGATTTATGATTATGCATGTGGTTAAGTACATCATGAATGTAAGATTACAAAACAAGGAATATGTGTGGATAAATTATCTAGAGGCATAACAAAGATGCATGTTTATATTCCTTATGGAATATTTGGTAAACAACTGAAGCTAACTCAAGGTTGAGGCCATCACATATAGTGAAGGATATACAATAAGGAAGTTGCATGCTGAAGGAGTTCCATGTTGACGAACTATGTGAAAACTCTTTCGGGAGAACAAAGTCACAGCCTTAACGACTACTGGGAATTGAGCAATGGGTTGTAAGAATATATATATAAGAATCCTAGATTACATTTTAAAACATCATGCATGAATAGAAGACCAACAAATGAATGTTGATCATTCTAATAATTGAATGGTAATGTGTAGAATGCACAGGTTCATGATTCATTATGAACAAAATGTTTTCTATTGAAGCATGTTGATGTATCCAAAAGGTTAGGGTGAGCCTAACCAAGGTTGATCAAGGAAAAGAGAAGAAATATCCCAACATGGAGTAAATTGAAAAAGCAAAGAAGGGAAAAGGGGGAATACTTTTCTCACTTTTAAAAAACTTTGAATTGCTTACAGAGTTTTAGTTCTTAAAAGAGAAGTTGTGTAAACTAGTACAGCTGGTAAAAGGAAAATAAACCCCTGAGTATGATTAAATCAATGGGATTGGTTAAGCCATGATAAATAAAGGCATTGAGGCCTTGAAAGATAACTTAGTTGGATTGAAAGTCCCATGCTATGTAGAAGGAGTTGGAAAGGGGGAAGAACCCTTAAATCCTTTCTTTATGTATATTATATTCTCTATGGAATGCGAAACTGGTGTGCTGATAAAAGTAAATTCTTTGACGCCATAGTGATGACGGGTGTATGATCGTATAAACAAATGAGAATTGTTTATGTTTCACCCATGAAAACATTAAGGATAATGGGATGAAGTGCCTATCTAAAAATGTTTTATTGACTAGAATGCTATGATACATGCATTTGTATTTTACATAAAAACTAATATGTTTATGATGTATGACATGTGTAGAAAAGGAATTGGAGTTGTTGAGAAGGACAGATGCCAATGATGGACAACCTCAAGCAAAGGATGACTATGAGAAGGTTGTTGTTAAAAGATTGTTGAAGGGACTTTAAAAGTCCCCATAAAGCACCATTGATGAGGTAATATCAGAGAGGGTGATAGCGGCGAGAGCGGGTATAAAAATGTCCATACCTATGTGGCATAAGTAATGAAAGAATTTGGTAAGAATTCCTTTTGAAAATATTTCATTATCTTAAAGATATGAAAATAATTATGAGTGGTTGTTGTATTCTATTTCTACCCAAGCGGGATAAGATTTAGGAAAGAAGATTCTGAAAAATAGAGAGAGGAGATCTATGTCAGTTAGGGATGAGTTATAATCTTTGAAAGAAAAACCATGAGTAAAGAGTACTATGGATACAATTACCAATCTAGGGAGGTTGGGAATAAAGGTGCATAGTTATCACATTGCATGGAATTGCTTCAAAGAAATGCATGTTTGCAAAAAGGGAAGACAATGGATTTTCCATTGAGGAAGGAGGACCTTCCAATATTTTACTTACATTGTATAGGTGTTAAATAAAAGAAAATTTGGGTGGCCATGAGTGTTGGCACCCTGGTTACTAATGAAGAAAGAATGCTTGAGTGCATTCAAGAGAAACTTATAGTTTCATATGTACTGATTTGGGATCATGATTATCATGTAGTAGGAAGTACATTCCTACTGCAATAATGAACGAGAATGAATAATCCCTATGGTGAACGGGTTGGTTAATATCCAACACACCATGGCAAGGTGCTTGTCATAAAGTGTGGAAAACTTGAAATCAATGCAAGGGTGCATTGGGTGTGAACGTGGCCATGAATATTGGCACATTGATTAAAGACATTTGATATTTGAAATTGCATTTGGAAAATTTAGTATGTTGAAAGGATGCATACGTACATAATGATATTTCCTTTTTCTATGTACCCTTGAATGGATGAAAATGACTTGGACTATTAGTATGCATAGTTTTTTAAAATGCAATGTGCATGAAAAATAACAATTTTTTTTCTTGAGGAATGTTGAAATTGCAGGAAGAAAAGGGTCTTGGACATGGCAGTGTTGTAAGCCCAAAAGGAAGACCAATTTCCTTCTAAGATAAAATTCTATAGGAAGGAAGGTCCCATACTTGTGAATCTGGTTCCTGTGCAGAACAGATCTGAAAATAAATGTCGAATTTAGAAATTTGTGGGTGACAAATTTGCAAGAAAATTCTGAATTTGAAATTAATGATAATATATCATAATTTTGTATACCTGTAATATAAGTGAGATGAACAAGATCTATCTAGGGAGGACAGATGAAGTTTGTCAAGCCGAAAAGCATGAAAAGGCTACTGATTGAGACAAGAGAACCCTGTGGTAAGACATGATCACTTAGAATATGTTGTGTTGTGGTAACACAAGCTGAAGGGACGCCTTGGAAGAGCAAGTCTGAGGGACGCATTGACTGTAAGGATCAATGAAGTCTCTGAAATTATTCTTGTGTGAGAAAAACTTGGCAAGGAAAGATGGATCACCCGAAGAACTGTATAACAGAGAAGGGGATACCTGAGCCTGGGCCTAGAGGGTGAGTGACCGCAAGGAAGAGGAGACTTTGATAATTCTTATACACTATTGATTGGGATCATGCACACAATGGGTATGTCCAGGAAAAATAGTGAGCCCAAATAACGAGACATCCATGTGGATTCAAATCCACAGACTGCAAAGATAAGTATTGTGCTAGATTATGAAAACAATTCTCTTTAATTTTTCATGAAAGTAATATGTTTTCGCATGAAATTGTGATTAATGTGCTTTTTGTCCAAGAATTAGTGGATACAAGTGAATAAGACAAAGATTCTGAAAAGGACCTGACCAAGAAAGAGGGTCAAGACCTTTGACGCAGCTGAATGAGAAAGGCATGAAAGTTGTTACTAAGAAAGAACATCGAGGATGATGTTCCTTTTAAGGGGGAGGGGATTGTAACACCCTTGTTTCCCCCAGCCTATAATTAATAATTTATTATGGTTACCATGTTATGGCATGGGAACAATGTAAATGTATTATTATTTATATTGTTAATAACTGACCATGGGGGTGAAGCCTTGAAGTATTGGCCATGATATCACTAGAGGAAAGAGTGAGGAAACTGTAGAGAGGTTTTATTATGTCAAATGACCCAAATTATCTTTGTTGAAATAATAAACCTCCTTCGGATCCCAATGAGAGGAAACAGTTAATGAAGGAAGGAATGGTGGTTGAATAATCAACCACCCCCATGAATGGAAGCATGGTCTAGCTGAGGAGACAAAAGGTTGTTAGACCGAAGTACCACAGAGTCCTGCAGGCCCAGGCTGAAAGAGTGTCCTTATGACATAAGGAAAAGGATAGGTCAAGAACCATCCTGGGAAAGGTATACATAAGAGATACACACACAGACAACTTAGAAGAGAGGAGCGCACGTGAGGCTCTCCAGCTGAGGAGAAGAACTGAAATCTTGATAAGTTTTTATGGTTACTGAGGAGAACATAAGAAAATATCTCTGAGAATCTATAGGAGAACGTGACCCGAGCAGGAGACTGGGAGCTTGATGCTAAGGAGGCATATGATAAACCTTGCAGAGACCGTGAAAGAGAAATAACCTATGAGAAACTGTGAAAGTTCCCTAGTGATATCATGTCTTGGCACGGGGGTGGCGAGAGAACTAAGAATGAATTCCTTTGAGCCTATGGTTGGGTGGAAAGGAAAACACCCACAGTCAATCGGTTATTGATTTACTGTAATAGATAATTATTTTTATACCATGTATACTAGAATTGAAATGCATGATTTGATTATCTATAAATGTGATAACTTGTGCCTTGCGTGAAATTGATGATAATGGTGTTTACTCTCCTTCTATAAAATATTGTGTTTGAATGACTGTAAGACAACAATATTGACCTCTGGTCTGGTCGAAAAAGTCTCGAGGTGTTTCCCCAGGGAGTTACCTCACAGTTCTAGAGTTGGAGTAGACTTTATGGGATTGCCACAATCTCATTGATTCCTTGATATTACCTTGTCTCTGAATTAGAACTTATGTCCAGTGACTGGAAGGTGAACCCTTCAACCTAGTCTCCCAAGAGACCATGAGCTTGTGCCCTCGGCCTTGAAAAATTCCTGGCCAAGATTTAAGTGTGTAGCCCACGAGAATTTTTGGAGGTCCCATATGACCAAGGTATGGGAACCTTGTGCTAGTCTGAAAGGAGATAACTTCTTATTAGCTTTGGAACTCCAGGAATTCAAAGCTCCGGGACAAATGACTTCACAACCCTAAAAAATGACCAAAGGCCAAAGTTGCGAATTGAATAGGGCCATGGATCTGGGAATCCATTGGGAATCACTCTCAGTCGTTAGATCGAACTTAGTGAAGAGGTAGTGCTAAGTACTTCTACAAAGTCCCACTTCGGGAGAATATAGGTGGTCTATCACCAAAACTCCTGAATGTTGGAGTCGTGAATTTAATATGGGTCATTGAGAGTAGAGGGACGCGTGTCCAAAGATAAACAACTATCCAAAATTCTGTTCATCCGGATGTATCGAAGTGAAAACACAAGAGCGCACAAGTTTCCCTAAAGCTATGCAAGATGGAGTAAATCCTATTCGTGAATGCTTAGTGCACGTGGAAATATATCGGGCATGGTTCGTAGTTAAGAAATCTAGAAGGAAGATGGAAAAAACATGCCAAAAATCTTGAATGTTAGAGTTGCGAGGTAATGTAGATCGTCGATCTAAGAACCCTTCGGGATCCCTCTCCATCGTCCGATCAACCAAGAAGAAGGACTCATGTAAAAAAATTTGGTGAAGTCCTACTCTAGGAGGAAAGGACTGTGGAGTAGGTAGAACCCCCCCGAACGTCAGAGTTATGAAGTGAAAAGGGTCGTAGATCTAGGAAATCTTTGGGACCTCCCCCGACCGTCAAATCTAGGTCATGGTCATCTCGACATTGACCACTTCAGGAGTAAGGATGAAGTCACACGACGGATCCCCTCAAATTCCAAAGTTACAAAGTAATGGAGGACGTCGATCCAGGGGTTACATGGACTCACCTTGACCATGATATTGAAGGTCTTGGAAGGATATCAGTTCAGAGTGACGTAGCACAGTGACATCATCCAGGGTGATGTGGACCCACGATCAATGTGCCATGTTTCACCTGGATTCATGTGTTTCACATATCCTATAT
>JASDQU010241531.1:17128-27666 GCA_032191745.1 Picea mariana
AATCCGAAAGGCTCGAAGGCTGGAGCTACGTGGAAACACCTCAAGAGTTCAGGAATTTGAGTCTCCGTAGGACATGCGTGTAGAAAGAAAAGGGGCATTCAGCGCTGAAGTGTCGAGTGTTGAACTCCCCTGTATCTTACGTTCCAAATGGAAATCAAATCATGTTGTTAGATTGGACGATGGATGGAATTCCACAATGGATGTAGGATCTTGAGGATGGTACGAACGAGATGAAGCCACGTGGTCCTAAACCAATGAATGCCCAAAGAACTTTGAGAAGCCATAACTTCTAAACCAGAGGTTAGTTTAGAGCCTGGTAGCAGTCATTAGAGAGATATGGGTGAGTAGAAGAGGATGAATACCTCAGATAGAGGATTCAATATGTTTAAGGAAATCAAAATTTTCTGTCCCATCCCTAGAAAATGGTACATAGGGGTTGGGTATATTACATTTTGACAATGATAGAATCACACAAACTAGGGAAAAAAACCTAAATAAAGACCACCCTATACTGAAAAATCATTTTGGATAGTTTCTTCCATAAAAAAGGATTTATTGACATCCAAAATATCCTTGTTTGAATCCCCCTCAAACTTGGGAAACTAATCTGCCCCAAAAACAAATCTGCCAAAATAGTAAGATTTCCTTTTGTTGAGGAGAACCTCATTTTCAATGGAAAAAATACATATTTGTTGCGTAGAAAACAAATCCAAACATCCTCACTTATGTATCTTTGGCTCCATATAATCCTCTAGACCTACATTTAACAATCTAGGAATTGAGGGGATATATGAAATAGGTTGATACAATTCTCTTACAAAATCCATCATCGAAGAATCTTTTCCAAGAATTAGAACATCCACCTGAGCATTAATATTACTATGAGTAGGTTGATTTTCTTGAGTTCTTAAATCTCTATTAAAGGAGTATCATTAGCTAACTTCACATGTTTTGGTGGAATGACCCCTCCTTTTAAATATTTGAATGCAAAGACTCTTTTAGAATAGTCACACAGAATGTGCATTATGTTATGGAAATATCTACATTGAAAAAGACAATATTTCATAATCAAGATCTTGGACCCACACCAAATTATCACTCTATAGAGATATTTTGTTCAAAAACCCCCCTTTGGTACTCATGAGAGTTATAATATGAGGGACCCCTTCCATCTGAATAGTTTATGTATTTTCATGTTGAAATGAACCAATAGTATCTCCAATGGATTTTAAAAACTTTGGTTTCCAATAGTTAAGAGGAAACCATGAGAGATGAACCCACAATAGTTGTATATCTCTTCTCGTCATAGTAGAATTAAAATGTTTAGTTTAAGGGACAACATAGGGTCTCCACTTAGTGAACCTTTGGCATAGCATGTGTGTTCATGGGATATTAAAAAATACCTCTAATTTTAGTAGAGATTGATAAATACCTCCCAAAATCTTTCTGTTGAACCCCCCTTCCAATACATCTCTCCAATTAAAAAAAAAAAGACTTTTTTGTTGTTAGATATCCCATATTTTTACCAAATACCCCTTTTTACACCCCAATACCTATAGAACCCCCATACACCGTCGCCCCCCCTAAATACCTACAATATATTGACTATATTTTTCATAATTTTAAAACCCCATTTATGGATGAATGAGATAAGATATTGGTCAACAAGGTAATGCCCCCATGGGGGATAAGCACATGACCAATATTCCCATATATCCACGGACCCCCCAAGATGTGAAAAATCAATTTTTTGCATGTATTCCTTTCTCATTGATGCTATTTGTGCATATGTCCCTAGTCAAGAGATGAATTAGAGCTAGACTATGAAATCACCCCCAATTCATATATTGCTCTAATCTTTGGATAAGTAGGTATCAAGAATACTTTTATCAAATATGTGATTTCTTTACAACACCATTGTATCAATTATTTTTTGACCAAACCCTGCAGATAATATCAGTGAGATCATTAGAAACCTTGTAGTAAATAGCAGATTGATACCTAGAGAAAATTTATACCCGCATTGATGTCTATGACTGTAATTCTCCACCACATCTATTGCTTATATACATCTCTAATAATATTTTATCCCATGAGGCAGCATACCAAAAAGTGGAAGCAAGTATAACATCTACCCTGTAAACTGCAAACAAGAGAAGCTAGCCCAACTTCCCATTCAAGCTAGGGAAATTCACCTTAATGAGCATCCACATGCGAGGAAGAAAGTCATAGATATTAAGGAGACTATTTTGTTTACAAGAACATTGAAGAAACATGACCCCAAGGATGTCATGTATAACCATTACAAAACCTTGAATATGGTGCCTCCCTTCAAGAATTAAAAAAGAGAAGAAGAAGAACTCTTATGTGAGGAAAAGATCATATAAAGAAGTATAGTATTAGGAACGAACCAGATTGACTCTTTTCCCGTAGAATAGGAAGGAAGGAAAATATAATTCCATGAAAAGCTCTAGAAAGTAATAATGGAATCTTGGAAAAATATTGATGCAAATGAAAGAGACTAGAAAGAGAAAGACGAGGAGGTGCCAAGAAAATTGTTTGATGCGAAAGAAAGGGCCAGAAATAATAAATAGCAAGGAAAATAACCTGAATAGCGTAGATGATTTTAGGGGCTAAATTTCGCAAATGGGCTAATTTTCCATGGTTTTTCCCAAAAAAAGATTCGCCAATTTCCATTTTTTCTAAAAACGATTCGCCCAAATTCCATAGAATAAAACTATTTTACCTAAAAAATTGCCAAAACTTTATAGAAACTATATAAAATCCTTAGAAATTTGAATATTTTTTAAAAAATATGGTCAAACATTTTACATTTTGCATATTAAGGACTAGTAAGATTAGTCCACATTTCTACATTTTAATATTAATTTCCATCCTTAAAATCATCTGTGTTGAAGAGACTGAAACAACCCGCAAAGTCGTGAAAGAATCCCAAGACCACAAAGCCGCAAAGGAGGCCCAATCCCGCAAGGCCATGAAAGATGAAAAATCCCATGAAGCAAAAGAGGATGAAGTCGTCCATGAAGGTATGGAGAAACAAAGAAAATTTTCTAAAGAAGATTCTTGCAAGGCTACTGAGGAAAGCAAAGGAATTGCATAAGAAGCACACAAAGCTACAGAATTGAAGAAGGAGCAGGAAGAGAAGAGAAGTTGAACTTCCACCCCTGGATAGACCAAATTCGTATCAATAATAACCTCTCCTCTAAACCCAATAACTCCCCTGAATATCATATCTTCTGATTTCTCTTATTCATCCTTAAAATTGTTAGATTTTGACGATGAAGTAATTGTTGTGGGATTTTATATTAAAACAATTTGAAACGGGGAATCACAAGGAGGTCATCAAAACGACAAAAGAAAAGGGAGACATATGAACAAAAAAATATATAAAAGGAATATCAATTGGAACATAACTAATAAGAACTCACAGAAAGAAGCAAAAGAGATGGTAGCAACACTACATGCCTTTGTGAGAGAAAATACTATCATGATTAACGAGCTCAACTGTAGGGTGGAAGAGTATAAGAATAAATTAGCAGGTCTGAAGTAGTAGTTGCAAGAATAAAAGAACAAACGAGAACATAAATTTTTGGTCAAAGTAGATGAGAAAGACCGACTACGTGTAGAGGAAATCGAGAAAACCAGGAAAATATATATTCACAAGATATCTGAACTGAAAGAAAAAGGGAAACAAAATGATCAACTAGTTGAATAACAAGGTCATGGGATATCCCTCCTAGAAAAAGAAATGAAAGAACTTCGACTTAGAGGAAACAAGGAGGATAATAAATTATTGATCTTGTTTAAAGAAGAAGTTGCTCAAATTAATAAGAAACTAAAAGAGACACGGGTGAATTTCTTCACGAAGTTGAAGGATATCCATGCCTACAATGAGGAAGTTGCAAAATCAATTGATCAGTTGGGAGAAATGAAAGGCAAATACAAGGATATGGAACAAGAATTCAAAAGGATAATGGACTGGAAGAATGCATACTGTTGATATTATGGTAGCTGCAGGAGGTATTAACCTCCACATGTAACCTTTGACAAGACTAGAATATTCCGGGAAGCAAAAGAAACCCTAAAACGTTGGATAATAACCCTAGGAGACAAGTCAGCTCAAAAGAATATTTAATATTGAGTTATGATCCTCCATAAATAGAAATCATCCCAATCAAGTGAGATAGAACAGTATAAATAGAGGGCACTAGAGCTCATTTTTCATACACACTCTCACAACTACATAAGAAAAGTGGTGCACAAGTTTGGAGAGGAGACGCAGTTGTTGCAATTAGCATTTCAGTTTTTGCTTGGACTTTCTCTTGGTTATAGTTTGGAATTTATTCTTGGCCTTTGGTTATTCTTTCTTGGTGCGCTAGCCTTGGAGAAAGGTGTGCTACCTTGGTTGACTACTAGATTGATTCTAGAATTATTCTATCTGTCAAGGTTAAGGTGCTCGGGGTTGGATTTGTGCCTATGGTTGGGTGAAAATATTGCTATATTGTGTATGGTGAAACAAACACACCTATTTTTATAACAGGTTATGGTCTGACACTATCTTCATATAGTCTAACAGCTAGAAGATATATTGGGAGGATTTGCTCAGTTATAGTTGCATTTGCAGTTAAAGTCTTGTTAAGGCTCCTTAAGTGAAGAGCTTGACCTAATTTCTGGATAGACTAGTGCTCCCTAGCCTAGCACAACTACTAGTACTCTCAGCAAGCCAAGGCATCAAGTTTGAGTTTTTGGTCAAAGTCAAAGGTTGACCAAGTCAAAGCAGTCATGACCTACTCTTTGAAGTCAGGAAAAAAGTTATAAGGGGCTTCTAACTTCAGAGCATGGAAGACAAGGATTGACTTCCTCCTTGCCAAGAATAAAGTGTTGGATATCATCAAAGGCAAGATCATGGAACCACAGTTTGAATCAGGAAAAGAGAAGGAACCTCATAATGTTGCAATTACGGAGAAGTTCAAGGACAATGACATCAATGCTATGAATATCATAGTGGACTCTATAAAAGACCACTTGATACCCTACATCTCTCATCTTGACTCATCTAAGAAGATGTATGATGCCCTAACTAACCTCTTCTCAGTCAGAAACATTGGACAAGTAATTAGTTTGAAGAATGAGCTCTGTGACATGAAAATGAATGATGATGCCAACATAACATCATACTTTGTAAGAATCTCTCAGTTAAGAGATCAACTACAAGCTATTAAAGAAATCATTTCAGAAAAGGAACTAGTATATATAGTACTCAATGGCCTTCCTAAGACATGGGATGCATTTTATGCAAGCATGAACACAAGAAAGGAGTATCCCACATTTGAATAACTTTGGACTTGTTGTGAACAAGAAGAATCAAGGATTAGCGCAAAAGAGAAATCCCAAAAGGAATATGATAATCAAGCCTTCACAACAAAATTTAAGAATTTCAGGAATAAGAGGAAGTTTGGCTTAAGGAAGAAACCAAATCAAGAAAAGGATATGTCAAAAATACAATGCTTCAACTATCAAAAATATGGTCACTACAGAAACCATTGTCCTGAGTTAAATAAAATGAAGGAAATGGATGAAGAAACAATTGTCAAAGAAAAGGAACCCTCAAAGAAAGCCAAGCAGGATAAAACATACTTCTTCTTCTAGTCAAGGTAATAATATTCTTCATAGTTCTTCTACATACCATGTTTACATAGTTCCTGTACATATCATGCATATCTATTTCTTAGAAGAAAATATGGTCAGTGAAACAATACCTATGGAAGAATAACAAGATGATGATTTCTATTACGATGACTACAATGCACATGAAAAAGATGAAGTACGTTGACAATATTTGGTGACAATTCTTGTGGAATCCATTATACAAGTAACAACTGCTACATGGGCCACAATCAGAATCAAACTTGAAGAGACCGAAAATAATTCAATAATAAAGAGGAAACTAGAATAAAACTTGTGACACTTTGCATAAAGCAATAAGGATGTAGACGAAAGCATGGACTCTCTTAGATGGAGGGAGTTGATTGCATAATTCCAAAAGAAGAGCATGAATTCAAGCATAAAGTCGAGATTAGGAGGGAGCTAATCCTAAATGATATGATCCATTGAAGAATACATGAAGATTATAAATTATCTTTCCATGTTCCCCATTGAAAGTAGCAGCCATGATAAGCAACATGTGTTCAGTTTGACTCTAGAAGAAGTTTTCTTTGAAAAGAAACCTTAAATATCCTTGGTTGTCCATCTACATCCATATTCCTATGATGAAAGGAAGAAGTTGGAATATTCAGAAAGTAAGGGCATGGAATCTATAAAAGAATCCATTGACCCAAAACCTAAAGAGGAACATGAGGAAAACATGAAGATTCCAAGAAAGAAAGGAAAGCCAAAACAACCAATTATTATACCGAGAATCGTAAGATTACCAGCTTGGTTTGAACCCACTAGAAGCAATTAAGATGAAGAAATGGAAGTTGTGATGAAGAATAGTGTATGTAATAAAATGTGAAAAAGACTTATGAATGTGAAAAAGACTTATGAATAGAGGTTCTTCTAGAAGGAGGGAGAAGACCATGACTACAACTTGTTCCAGTAAACCAGATATATCTCTTACAGTATCCATGGATTGAAATTTACATGTAAAATATTGTTCTTCCCAATAAAGAAAATTGAGAAAGAAGCTTATACCAGAAAGAGACCCATGTATGCAAATTGAAAAAGACCTTGTATGGATTCAAGCAACTTTATGCAGAGTATCTCATATACAACAGAAGCGTGGCGAACAATTCCTATGACAGAGAAAGTGTATCAGAATGGTTACTCAGAAGACCAGGATGATGGATTGAAAATCTTTGGCAAACTCTCAGATCTAAATATTTTGAAGAGACTCTAATCCAGTAGACTCGTCTCTGTATTGACAATTGATTGGATTGTTAATGTATTTAATAATCATTCATATATATTTTTTGTGGGACGTTTAAAATATGACATACAATTGCATGAATTTATCAATTTAGATTGAATAGGGAGTGCAGATAACAGAAGAAGTGGTACTTGGATATGTTTCAGTTTGAGCTTTTCCATGATGTCATGGGATAGTAGGAAATAGAAGTTTGTTGCACTCAACACTAAAGAATCAATGTGGCTTCGTAAGTTGGTTTCTGGACCATCTAACCAGGTGTTGAATTCGACCATAATTTATTGTAAAGAGCTATGGGAAGCTTTCAGAGAAACCAGTGTTCCATGACAGGTCGATCGATATCAAGCACTATATTCTTCGTGATAAAGTCCAGAAGAGAGAAGTAGTTCTCCATTATATCTCCATAGATGAGCAGATAACAGATATTTTGGTAAATCCTCTGTCCAATATGAAACATTCATGTACTTAAGAGACAAGGCGGGGCTCATGGAGATGACTTCCGTATTGGAAAAGGAAGTGATTACTCCCAGTTTGGAAGGGAGAACTGATATGTTATTGATTTATGGACAGTCATTTTCCAGTTTGGAAAATGGTCCAAGATGGGTAGTTCCTTTCCAATTCAGAAAGTGGTTCAATATTTCTGACGAACATGCATTTTCCAGTTCGGAAAATGGTCCATATAGGACAGTCATTTTCATAACGAAAATGGTCTGATAGATTGTTGATGTACCATAGACATCGATTTCCCTTATGGACAGTGTGGGGGAATGGTCTAGGACAGTCATTCTTCTTGGAAGACACTCTGAGTAGTGGTCAAGTAGAATGGTCTGCCTCACCAGGTATTCATTCTTTTGAAGTTTGCAGTTGTGATTAGTTTCAAAGAATGGTCTGTTTTGGAGGTTGGTGCAAGATAGTCATTTACATAGGAAATGGTATGGAAAATCATTCCCTAGGGAAGACTCATTCTCTCCAGGTTGCACTATGATTAGTGTCGGAGGAATGGTCCAGGTTCAACAATCAGGGACAAGAATTCCCTAGGGCAGACTCATTCTCTCCAGGTTGCACTATGATTAGTGCCGGAGGAATGGCCTAGTTATGTGACTGCTCTAGGCTTAGAAATCGGGGACAATTATTCTTCTATGCTTGGGAAGAATAGTCCAGATAGCCCATGGCTCATGTTTTACTTTATGAGGGAAGATTTTCTTCCATATCTCACATATGTGAGTGGAAGAATGGAACATATGACTCAATTTGTATCATGATATTGTTATGCAGGTTGATATCATATGATATGATTATTGTAGAGACAGTATGTCTCTGGACAGTAGTTGTATGCTATCGTGGTGGATGTGTTCCACTGGTTGTGACTATGTGTCATTGATTAGTAGTCGTGTGCTACTAGAAGTGGTTGCGTACCACCAAAATGTAGTTGTATACTACTATGTATAGACACAATTGTGTTCTATTGGATGTCATTGTTATGATTGCAATGGATACTATCTAGTTGGATAAGTGATGATAGTGCTCGTGATTTGATCATGAGATAGCCTGTATGGCTATGATGATGCTACAGTTTGAATGGTATGATTTTTCTCAAAACCATTACCTTTAATAACTCCCTATCTAGGATGGAGTGTTGGTATTATGGTAGTTGTAGGAGGTATTAACCTCCACATGTAACCTTTGACAATACTAGAATATTTTTGGAAGCAAGAGAAACCCTAAAACGTTGGATAATAGCCCTAGGAGACAAGTTGTCTCAAGAGAATATTTAATATTGAGTTATTATCCTCTAGAAAGAGAAGTTGTCCCAGTCAAGTGAGATAGAATAGTATGAATAGAGGGTGCAAGAGCTCATTTTTCATACACACTCTCACAACTGCATAAGACCAGCGGTATGCAAGTTTGGAGAGGAACTGCAGCTGCAGTTGCAATTGCTGCAACTGGCATTTTGATTTTGGATTGGAATTTATCTTGGTTATGGTTTGGACTTTCTTCTTGGCCTTTGGTTATTCTTGCTTAGTGTGCTAGCCTTGGAGAAAGGTGTGCTACCTTGGTTGGATACTTGATTGCTTCCAGATTTATTCTTTCTGTCAAGGTTAAGGTGCTCAGAGGTGGATTTGTGCCTATGGTTGGGTGACAATATTATTATATTTTCTATGGTGAAACAAGAACACCTATTTTTCTAACACATGCAAGAAATCCCCTATTACATTTCTTATGTTTACTATAAGGGAGTAGGAAAAAGCCCAAATGTTGTCGGACATATGAAAGAACATCTACCTGGATGTGAAAGGAACAATAAGAAATGCCAAGCATACATTCACAAGGATGTGGAACATGGACGATGCACTTCTAGATATGTTCCACATGCCACTGAATGAGGAAGTACATGTAGTGGGACCAAGTGAATCTAGGGAAAACCAAGTGTCATCCGTTAGGAATAATTACAAGTAGGAAATAGAAGTGTTGGAAAAAATCGACAAGGAAATCGTCAATCAATACATGACCTACCCAATGAAGTGTATGTTAGTGACAAAAGATTTTATAAAGAGCACAAGGAAAGACTTGAAGATAGAGCTCATTATCAGGATATGTGATGGCGATTTGGAGCTTGTGGAAAGAAATTCAGACAGGATAAGTAAGATCGTGCAAGCATACAAATCACGGTCCAACTTTATAGATCATCCAAATTCAGGAAATGCTTGACATTCCTACATTTTTGTAAAATTTTGTAATTTAAAATTCTGAGTAATTAATAGTAGGAAAATAAGAAACAAAAATAAGTTGTTGTCATCTAGGATGATGATAGTTACATAATGTAAAGAGACTCTCTTATGTTATAAAAGAGAGCTCCTAGTAATATAGAATGACTTTTGCATATTGTACATATGGATGATACTATTATCTCTTTATGAATAAGAAGTAGAAGGCATCTAGGATCATATATGTTTTCAAACTTATTAGGGAATTTTCTAATGATATGTTTGTTGTGGTTTTTTTCTGAATGATTTTCATGTGAACTATTTCTATGTGTTCTGTTTAGAATTATTCATATCATTGTGATTTATGGTGAATACAACGATGATGTTACAGGTTTTATATGCAAATAATTGTGATCAAATCTACAATTTCATTATGTTAATGTGTTGCTGATTGACATGGAATTTTTCTTCTTTCAATAACACTGTACGTAGTTGTATTCATTTTTATTAGTCTTTCTCTTGATTAGGATAGATTAGAGTATAATAGAGATAGATTAAGAACTTTAATTTAATTTCTTCTCTAGAGAATTAGATTGGGATTTAGATTAAACTTGTGAGAAACAATCTAATTGTCTTGTCTATCTCAATTAACCTAGTGGAAACTAGGACCACATCATGGTTAGAAGTGTTATTCCAAACGAGAATGATCCTAATTGGATCTTTCCATTGGGAAATTGTTGACGGGTGAAAATGACCGTCCGTCAGTTGGAAGAATGAGTCTAGTTCGAGGTTGTCTAAGTAACCCAAGTCGTTTGGTATAACTCGTCCTGATGGATTTAATGGCTCCGTTGTCCAATCTAAGAATCCTAAAAGAAGCGAAATAAAAG
>JASDQU010241531.1:27766-40535 GCA_032191745.1 Picea mariana
TGGATGGATAGTATACATCATGTTGTTTCCGGTGGTATGTGGCATGTCACGTGGATCCTCATGGTTGAGGAGAAATGAATTTTTGAAGATGACAAAGTGAATTGAAGAAGGAAGTACATGTAGGCCCTGAAGATAATTAAAGAAAAGAATTACAAAATAAGAAAGTGTCAGGTCGTCCCTAATGTTAAAAGGAAGTGACATAAGTGGTATAAATAAACATCATTGTACATTCATTTGATACAAGTCGAATTTCAAAGGAAATAAGAAGAAAAATAGCATAGGTTAGACAAGAATCTACAACTGCAACAAGAATTATCACAACAACAAATCACTTGCTCCATTGACAATTTTTGTAATATAAAATTACTCACAAACATACAACCTATCTCTTCATGAAATTATAGCTCCAACAAGTTGTTATACATGCCCATTATGGCTACCTTCAAGCTTTAGCACACATAACTCTCTTTCTATCCAAAATTATCCATGTAAATACTCTCCTATTTTCCCATACGCATTTTTGTTTCTCCCATGGATGTTGAATCTCACATTCCCCAAGGTTGATTGTACTTAGGCCCATGCTGTCAATAATGTTGTTCTATCAATAAACGTGTGAGGTTATTTCACACACCCACCCTCTTACATATATTCAATGATTGGTTTTGGGTACACTCAAATAGAAAATAGAAGATTCATAGTCAAGATAATTTAGAAAGATGGTTTGGGTTTAATAGGAATGGGTAATTTCTCCCCTTGGGCCCACTCCCCCTCTTGTGGAAACTAAGCCCCAAAGTCCCCGTTTGTGTCTGTCTGCAACCAATGATATATTTTTATCTCTTATTTTTCAATATGAACCATTTCCAAATTACATCACCTGGCCCACAACCATACATCACATTTACATTATACATTGCTAAACTGTGGATTAAAAATGGGGATGTTACAAATACATCAACAGAGGGCCCAATTTTTAACTAATTTTTCTATTTCCTTCTTCCAACAATCCTTCAATTTTTGGGTCATCTTGCCAAATTTCCTACCCAAGTGTGCCCAAGGAAGGTTCAACCTCATCCTTGGTCCTTATACCAAGGTCATTGGACCTCTACCTTTCCATCTTTATCTGCAGTGAATCCTAGCCCATATAGGTTGAATGCTTTGTTGACTTCCTTGGCTGAATCTTCCATTGTCTCCAAATGTTTACTCAGATCTGGAACATCTTGCTTGTTCAAGTGGAATTTTACCCACTTAGTCACTATTTTGATGGTGGATTCAACTATGGCTTCAAGCCTAGCAAGCCTCTGCTCCACTACCTTCACTAAACTAATTTCCAATGAAGATCATCTAGGGCCTCCTTCCGAAATCCAATTCTTAGTTGTTTCTTAAAACCCAACACATTCAATTTCTCTACTGCAAGGCTCCTTGGCTCCAACAATGCTCAAGGAAGTCATTTGGCCAATAGCTTCCTGATTACTCCTTACAATAGGGATGATACATGGGTCTTGGTCTAAAAATATGACCAAACATTCTAAGTGAGCCATATGCATTGCCTTCCCATTCCTTGTGAATTCTTGTCCAAGAATTAAATTAAAATAATATATAGGCACAAAAATAAAGTTCACAGTTCCACTCCAATCTCCAAGATTTAAGGCAACTTCATTGTCTATACCAGTCATCTTTTCCACCCTAGATTTCACTATTATGAAGGAATTTTGTGATGACTCAATTTGCAACCCAATATCTCTTGCAACATCTTCCTTCATGAAGTTGTAGCTCATCCCACTGTCAACCATGGAATCTATTTCCCTTTCGTTTAGTATTTCCATAACAAAGCAAATCCTTGTAATGTCATGTTGTAGATTTGTCTTCTAACACAACACCCAAGACTTGTAAAACACCAATGGATGGTTTTCCCACTTGCTCCAGAAAAAATAAATTCTATTTCATTAGACCATTCTTTTCATAATGGTCCTTTATGAAAATCCAATAAGAAATGGGCTTACCTTTTTTCTTAAGAGTGTCTTGTTGCTAGGCCTTTTCCTTGCCAGTATTCATAGATGACTTCACCTTCCCTTTGTCCTTCTTCTTATTCTTGTGATGTAACTTCTCTCCTTGAGAATCACCACTATTCCTTGGAACACCTTTTGTATTTTCCTTATAGTCCAACAATATTTCTATTGTGGTGATGGTTGTTGCCAGGGTCTGCATGATCTGGAATCCTAGGTCACTCTACACCCAAGGTTGTAGTCCACTCATGAAATGGAATATCCTGTCTTTTTCCTACATGTCTTTAAATTCAACATAAGGCTTGAAAAATCCTTGATATATTCTTGAATCCTACCTGAATTCCTTAGATCCAAAAATTGGTTTTGTGTAATCCAATATTGATTCCCTTCCCAAAATGAGCCTTCAAGGATGCTTTCATCTCTACCTAGTTTCCAAACTTCTTTGTGTTGTGCCTACTTTCTAAGTCCTATGCTTGGTTCCTCTACTAAAGCTTTGCGGTACCTATTAATAACATTGTAGTAGAATTCACCTTGGATTTCTCCAAACCTCCATTCATTTGTTCCAAATACTGCTCAATGTCTCGAAAGAAGTTACCAAGTAATTGAACATTGTGAGTGCCATCATATTGTTATGGTTCCTTGATCTTTATTGATCTGGATTATTTTCGGCACAAAATGAGAGCGGAGATATAATAAATAAATGTATAGAGACATATCATATATCCAATAATATAGCAGAGATATATCATATATATAACCATAAACACAAAGATACAATAATACACAATTTCTATTAATGAGCAAAATGTACAAAACTGTAGAAATACAGAGTGAAAGACTCGCTAGAATGGTGGAAGCTTATCTCTGAGAAGAGATGTGATGGATAATGACATTCGAAAGAAGATGATTGTTACAATGAGGCTCCAAAGGCCTTTTTAACATAAATAAAATCCAAAACCTTAACCCTGGAAGATGAAAAGCCAACAATTTTGTGGACCCCGTTTTGGTTAGTTTGGTGTATCAACTTCCCGGGGGCGTAACTTTGGCATACGATCTCTGTTTTGGGTGCATGATAGCTCGTTGGAAAAGTATCAATGAGGGGATTCATTTTTGGGGCTGAATCACATCCTTTTTTTTTTATCATTGAGGTGATCGATCGTGAAAAAATGTTTTTTAGGCCTTCAAAATGGCCCCAGAAGTTTAGGAACTGAAAAAATGCTAAAAATAGTAAGTTGCCAAAAAACTATTTTGAGCCAGTTGGAATAGGTGGGTGGCCAGAGATATCCACCTTGATCAATCCTACCTCCTTAGGAATCAATGGTCTCCATTGTGTTTAGTTCACAGGGGAGAGGACAAAGAATTTGTTGAATCTGGACCTTGGTGAGCTACTTGCCTTGCTGGAGAAGTTGTGTTGCTTGGTTTGTGAGAGGTTTTCGAGAACCTGATGAGATGAATGTGTAGAAGGAATATTTTCACTTTGCTTCAATATTTTCAACATACTTTTGTTGGATAGAAAGTGCTTGGACTGAGGCAGCAGTGGTTGCAGTGTCCTTTTATTCACCTTTTGAACAAATTGTGACGAAGATGAATTTTGTAGTATGAGATACTATCTTACGACATTGTTTAGGTGGGAAAGTAATTGGAACTACCTCTTGTATCATGTAGAGATGACCCCCCAGAGTAACAATCAAACTACGGAGTCGAGACTCATAAATATCATGGTGCTTCCACATATATGGATGGCCCAAAATAAAATCACAAACATCCAACGGGGCAACATAACATAATACCTCATCCTTGAAAGGATGGATGTCGTATGACAATTGACATCGTTGGCTAACATAGAGATATTGTCCCTGGAAAAGACACCCGATGATCCCATTTGTTTGCATACCTCTGCTAATATGAGGTTCTTTTGGCTTTCGCTATCAACAATAAAATGTAGTGGGGTCCCCTTCACCCACATTTGTGAATGAAAAAAGTGCTCCCCCTCTTCAGGATCTGTTGGTTCTTCTGGTTGAATTTTTGCAGTCATGACAGTATCAGTGTGGTCTACGTCGATGATCTGTCTTCTCCCATTATTTTTTGAATCAGATTATGAATCAGGTTTCGTCTCCTTTTCTTTGATCTCGAGCACCAATGATTGTTTTGAGAGACATTCATCATTGTTGTGCCAGGGGATTTTGTGGAAATTGCACCACTTTCCAGTGTCCTTCTTCATATTTTCGTTACCCTTATTTTCCTGTGGCTTGGACTGGTTTTCTAAAGGCTATTTGTTAGGGCCATATTTACCATACTTTGGTTGTTGCGGATTTGAAAACCCAAAATCCCGCTTGTTTTGGTGCTTAAATTTCTGCTCGATTTTAACAGCATATCGATAAGCAATGCTCGATGATGAGATGTCCAGAAAATACATTTCATTTTGGATGTATCTTTGTAGATCCCCACTATAGTTCAGAACCATATGTCGCTCGGAGTCTTTGATACCGATCTTGGTGCACAAGGTATGGAAGGTATTGGTGAACTCTGACACTGCTTGGTTCCTCTCCTGCCGCAATCTGGTCCATCTCATGTCTTGGTCGTCATAGTTTCCAATAGGGTAATATTGTTCCTTGATCGCATCCAAAAAAAATACCAAGTGGGATCGACCAATGTTTCCCACCAATGTTTGACATGGGGGAGATCCTTAAGGTTTGCGAAGGTGATATTTTCCCTGTCGAAAAAATTGTGAATAGAGAAATAACCTTCTAGTAGATTTCACCATTTTTCTAGGGCATTCACATCTATCTGACCTTCAAAGATGGGAATATCAAAATTAATGTGTACCTTGAAAGGAGAGGTGCTTACAAAGTGGTCGTTTGATGAAGATATGTCTACTGTTATCGACAAGCGTCGAAGGATGTGGGAAAAATTCTCCATCATTTCGTCCCTTTGTCGTGTGAAAGCTTGCTCAAGCAACATATTAATAGAATATTTTTCTCTGTCGCTTTTATTTTCTTCCGACATGGAGGGTTTCTTGGGCGTGTGAGAGAAATTTTCTTCAAGAGAGATAAGCTCGAGACCCAACTTTCTATACTCGGACCTCATTGGGGACATGCACTGAAAAATTATGAAGAGCATCCTGCTCTGATACCACTGATCCAGATTATTTTCTACACGAAATGGGAGCGGAGATATAATAAATAAATGTACATAGATATATCATATATCCAATAATATAGCAGAGATATATCATATATATAACCATAAACATAGAGATACAGTAATACATAATTTCTATTAATGAGCAAAATATTGAAAACTATAGAAATACAGAGTGAAAGACTCGATAGAATGGTGGCAGCTTATCTTTGAGAAGAGATGTGATGGCTACTCTCATTTACCAGAAGATGATTGTTACAATGAGGCTCCAAAGGCCTTTTTAACATAAATAAAATAAAAAACCCTAACCTTAGAAGATGAAAAGCCAATAGTTTTGTAGATCCCGTTTTGGGTAGTTTGGTGTATCAACTTCTCGGGTGTGTAACTTTGGCATACGATCTTCATTTGGGGTGCACGATAGCTCTTTGGAAAGGTATACATGAGGAGATTAATTTTGGTGGATCAATAAGAGATTTTGTCTATGATTGAGGTGCTCTATTGTGAAAAAACATATTTTAGGCCCTCAAAATGGCCCCAAAAGTTTAGGAACCGAAAAACTGCTAAAAATAGTAAGTTGCTAGAAAACTATTTTTGGCTAGTTGGAATAGGTGGGTGGCCACCGATATCCACCTGGAGAATTTATGATCATAGGAATCGATGAACCATTCCCATTGGGAAAAATTCATTTTAATATGTTTATGGTGTCTTCTTAGTATTTGATCTGTTCCACATTAGAGTTCACCAAGTCCTTTGCTTCTTTCAACATTTGTACATAGTAGCATTGAAGTTATGGGGCATGTAGAACATCTCATATTCCAAATATTAAACCTTATTTCCATGCTTGCAAAGTAACATTGTCAACTTCTTAATAATCGTATCCAAGTTTGCAAGTCTATTCCTCATCCTTGGCATATTTGGATCTTGTACACCATCACTATCTTCTGCATGTGTACTTGCCATTATCACTCATCCAAGTTCTTGTAAAATTGTCCCAAGTTCTTCTTCCTTTAATGATTTCCTTCGCTTGTCCAATGAAGCACACAAAATTTCCATGAATTCAATCATGTAGCTACAAAACTACTCCGATACCAACTGTCACAAACCTTCAATCCACCCAAATTGTTTCTATAACTTGAGTTCACCTAAGATGTTTTGGCACCTGCGACAATGACTTTCCTCAGCTGCAACAACTTGGCCAACCTACACCTACTATAGCTAGACTATGCCTCTTCAGTTAAGGTTTTCCCATAACTTCACCTTAGGATACAACATGTTATATGCTCGGCCAATTCTAACACACTTAGTTCATACACCAATCAACGCATAGGCATACATCCAACCACAACCTTAAAACATTCCAAGAATACTTATACTTGGCCAATATTAACACTTATCCAACACAAGCATACATGGAATAGTAACATCAATTACACATAAATCCACCATAAAGAAAAAGTATGTATGAGCATCATGATAGGTTCCTTAACGCTTTGTTATATATATAATTTTACAAGCACAACATATGAGTGTTACACATCAAAATTCCACACTTAAGTGTCGCACCCTAAGTGTCGCAATTGTTTCAAATGTCGCAATGTGTCATATGCACCTTACTAAGTGTTGCATGCACCTTTTCAAGTGTCATATGAATATTACTAAGTTTCGCATGCACTTTTCCAAGTGTCACAACTCGTTCACACCATGAAATACATTTTCCATGATCCCTAAGTCATATTGGAGGAAGAAAACCATCATTTCAAGGACAGAAACATGTTTTTCACTTGTAAATTTGACCATTTTTTGAGAATTTATGAAGGGTGGCACCCCCTTGGCCATGTTGTGGGAACGCAACTTCATGGGGTGGCACCTTCTTGGATTTATTTATTGAGCGCCACTGAAGCTCTATCTCTAATGCAAGGGGAGCGCCAGTTTGGTTAGAGGAAAATATGGTGAATCCCGCCTTTTGTTAAGGGACAACTCTAAAGAGATGAGGTTGTTTTGTGTCAAATCTCATTCTATGGCACTATCTTAGAATAAAATCCCAACTCATGGAGTCGTATCCTCAAGCACTTCCCTTATTAGCTCATGGTGGTTGAGCTTCCCAATCATATAAATTGAAGGCATTTCCAAGGTGAAAGGGGGGAGATTTTAGGTGTCAAACCTTTGATCCCGGGGGAAGGAATCCATAAGAGTATCATCATTTTTATCTCAATACTTTCATGCAAGGTATATATGAGGAGATATTGGAGAATATTGTTGCGACATCAACGTGATTTGTAAGTGCCTTCTTTTGGCTTTCCATTTAAATATTAACTTGGCCTATTCCTTTCATTATGATTGTTCATTGTAATGACTATGCTTAAATAAAATCATGTATATATAGATCTGTTTTATCTAATCACATAGAGTAGGAGAAAGTATTTCTTTGTTGTTCATTTTAGGTCTCGACTTGCACTAAGGAGCTTGGAGATCAATCCTGAAGCTTAGAGAAATGAGGAAAAACATTGAAATAGGGCACGTCAAATTCTTTCTCTTTCTCATTTAGATTGGTTATGAAAATAAATCTATAAGAAAAGTATCAACCATTTGTTTTATTCTTTATTTGGACCAAAGAAGGTTTCTTGGTCCAAAGGGGAGCTTAACCTATCCGTAGGGTAAGATTTCTCATAACAGAAAAATGCCGACTCCAATGGGGAAGGACTTTGACTAATATTTCCTTTGGTTCGTAATGAATCCTTGCTTGTGATTAGATATTGTTTGTTTGATGTTTGATTATGAGTCTTTTCCCCTTATCTCTTCTTGATTGAAGAGTTTACAAAGTCATTAACTGAGTCTCTACTGAGTTTTATCTTTTGGAAGCCATTTTTGATACTTTTCAGGACCAACACTCCCCTCCAGTGGCTACGAGGGTGCCACTGGCCTGACTGACGCTCCCCCTTAGCCTTCTAGGGAGCGCCATAGCACATTGTATCTTTCATGATAGGAGCACCACTCTCTCCTTTTTGGTGGTTTTATGAGTTTTTTTCTTTCTTTTCTCAGTATGTTGTTTGGAGGATTTTAGCCCAAAGTCTCCTAATTTGTCTTTGACTTTGTTTCGATTGAGAAATTGATATCCATCACTCATTTCCTTTCTTTCTTAGAGTTTTCAAAATTCTCCTGGTTGTGAAATTGTATGGTCCTCTTGCATTAACAAGATACCCTGGTTCATCCTACCTTTCAGTTGTTTGATCTTCATCTCGCAAAGTTTTCAGATTACTTGATTGTTTGGAAGTTTTCATCAACTAGAGTTTGCAAAGGTTGTTTGGTATTGAGCTCTTTTTGTCTTGTTTGAAACATCACACTTTTTCAATGATTAGTAATCTCTTGTTTACCGCAACCCAGCCTTGAATATTGATTCTTGCTACTCGTTTTTTGAGGATTTCCAAGAGTGATTGTTTTCTTTTTCTTTCACATCATTTGGGTTCTTGTTTGAACTTATGTTGGAATCATTTTGACATTTGTATTATTTGGGTACTTGATGAACTTTTTGAGTGCATTTTTTTTTTGATATTATTTCTTGCTTCATGTCTCTTTGTGTCAAACATTGATTCCTTTCATTCCATTTGAAATTAGTGAAGCATTAAATTTTTTTGCATATCTCATTGCATTGGATCAAACGGAAAAAAAAAAAAAAATGCATTCTAGTTTTTGAGTGGTGCATATTTTTAGTTTGCATTGGGTTTATGCATTTGGGAATGGAAAAAAGACTCTTACCCTTTCCATATTAAACATTCATCGAAATTGAAATTTTTTCATTTCATTTTTGTTTTGCATGGTTTTAAGAGGCAGGTCACAATATCATTAGTTTCACCTCCATACCCCTGAGTAAACAAGCAACCCTAAAATTAAAGCGCTAATTAAAGTACATATAGAGATTTTTCTTTCTAGGAATCTGAAAACCTACATTTGATTTGTTATTGATATTTGGAGTAGGTGGTGAAGATAACTCTCCAAAGCTATAAAAAAACATAGAATCTTGAGTTAGGGAGAGAAATCATTTTTCCACATCATTGTCCTAGGCATCCCTTCTCACACAAGGGTCAATCACAAGGTCACAATAGGGCTAGCGGAGTAACTAGCCCTGCTTCGTTGGTCTTGGTGGAGTGGTCTGAACATATTACAAACTGTGTCGTTGGACACTTGGGGATCACTTGGGAGGTTCAAACCTCGGTCAGAGGCACCTCTCAAGGGTATTTTGGGTTTCGGCCCTGCCCTTATGTGTATACCCAATTGTCGATTGTTTCCCCAGGATCTGTTGTTGTAATTGGTAACCTTAGTGGCCATAATATTTAGGGTTCATACAAAAGGTGACAGTGAAGGGGAAAGTCTTTGTTGTACATAGAAGAGACGTTGGTCAAACTCACTTGGGCTCCTTGGAGGGTAACTCACAGTTTTTCCATGTGGAAACTTGCACCAGGGTGTAATTATGTTAATAAAGTCACCATTGTAATTGTTCCACCCACTCTATCTCATTCCCTTCCTATATTGATCCTGGGACATTGGATTTCATCACCAACTAGTGGTTTCATTGTGGGAAGGTTTGTTTGTATGTTTGCTTCCTAAAATTTTTAGCATGTGTTGTTTGTTTTCCCTAGCAAACCTTAGGTTGAATTAGTGTTTATGGCATCAATTTCTGGAGCTACCAATAAAGGAACCCCTTCTCCCGGGGATCCTTTTGTTTTTCATTTTTTTGGAAACATTGGTCCTCCTTATATTGCCACATTGAGTCTTCTCAGATTCATTATCGGGTTACTGGTATGGGTTTTTTCCACTCTGGTAATATCGAATGCTCCCAATGATTTGAATGTAAGAACCTCACCCCAAGAATAGGTGCCTCATAATGACCCTTTTCCTTCTTCGTCGGTTGCGTCTTATTCCCTTTTTTCTCCTTCGCCTAGTGAAAGCTATGAAGCTAGTAACTAGGTGGATAAGAAGAAGAAGAAAATGAATATTAAGAAGAAGAAAAATAAGCAATGGGACAAACTTCCAACCAGTGTAGGACATGTTGCAAGAAATCAACCAGTTACTTTCAATTACACTAGTAATATTGATGAGGTTCACAAGCCTATCAAGACAACTCGAAAACCCAAATTCCTTTGCAATCTTTGTAAGGGTGACCACCTTCTTAAGGATTTTCCTGACATTCCCAAGGTTTTAGACGTGTGGTCCACGAGCTCCAAACAACTTGTGTCATCATCCTCTATAGGTCATGCTGGTGAAAATCCGTCAACTAGTGAAAGTAAAGTTCGAGAGAAGAAAAGTAGAGTCAAATTTCCTTGTAGGTTATGCGAAGGAAGTCATCAAACTCACCTTTTCCCTTGTATGGATGAAGCCTTGAAATTGTTGGAAGAAATAACGGTTTCCCATCCACAACTTCCAACTACTTATCATATTCTCTCTCCCGACCCACCATTGGTTGCTAAAGTGATTGATCTGATTCCATCATTGGTCGATCCCACTCTTCCCTTGAAGAGTGAATCTAAAGTGGTCAATCTAGTTCCCTTGCCATTCGATCCCACTCTTCCCTTGAAGAGTGAAATCCAAGTGGTCAAATCGAGTCCATCATTGATCGATCTTGCTCTTCCCTTAGAGAGTGACACTCACCAAGTGATCGATCTGATCTCATCATCAGTTGATCCCACTCTCCCATCAGAGAGTGAAGTAGACACCACTCACATTTTTGTTGTTAATACCGATTCTATTGTACAAGGGGTCATTTCTATTCCTATTGTTGAACCCACTCCAATTACTGAGGCCATTCATTTTGATTGGCATGGGATAATCAAACCTTGTCTTCCTTCCTAAATACCTTTCCAAATCATTGTTCAAGTTTGTGGTAGGAGAATCCCTTAGACTATCATAGATGAAGGTGCTTCCGTTAGTATTATATCCTCAACTGCTTTGCAAGCTTTGGGTTGTCCTCAGCATGTGTTGGTCACCCAAAATGTGTTATCTTTTAACAAATGAATCACTCAACCTTTAGGGACCCTTCCTTAATTACTCGTTACTTTGGGAGGGAAAACCGTCTATATTGATGTTATGGTATTTCATGACCCTTTGGATTTTACTTTTCTCCTTGGGAGAGATTATGTCTATGCCATGAAAGCTATTGTGTCCACTCTCTTTCAAGTGATATATTTCCCACATAATGGAAATATTATGACTATCGATCAACTTTTATTTGTTGATCCTCATTTGACTGCCAACCACCCGACTTCCCTAAATGGTCCTTATGTGCAAGTGGTATCTCCCCCACCACAGGTTAATTATGTGGCAACATGTCCCATTTGTTCATCTCCGGATGAGGCTTATTTTGACGTAGATATGATAGTTGACATGGTGATCTCTTCAATATGGCTATTATAGCTTGATCTCCTTACCCCTATTACGACCCTTGATCTATATTCCTTCCAGAGCGTTGTTCTTCCATCCAACAAAGATATCTTAGAATCCATGATTGAGGTATGTCCCTTGACATGTATTCCTTATAGAGCATTGTCCTCTTGGGAGCCCTGATCATGAAGAGGTTACGAGCATAGTTCTTTTCCTGTGTCAATATCATTAAAAAATGAAACAGACACTTACAATCATAGTTCATTGTCTCTGTCAAGCTCATTAAAAAATGAAACAGACCCCCCTCCATTCGAATCAAGTCTTCCTCTAGATCAAATACTTGAGCCTTGTTTTCCTTCGTCTAGTGAAAATATTCCTATTAGTATCTAGATTCCTAAATGAGGAAAGACGAAGAGTCGACGAAGGAAACGACGTTTGGGGGGCAGATCTCTAGCCTCTGGACATCATGCTAGAGATAATCCACTAGCTTCTACCACGCAAGATATGGGAAAAATATCTCTAGGGAGACACACTGCTAGAAGTGATCCTCACTTAGGGGTCGTTCCCATCATAACGTAGTAGTCTTTTCTAAGAATGGGCTTAGTCTTTGTTCTTTCTTGTGCTTGTAAATACATTAGAATAGGTTACCGATCTCAATATTTTTTCTTTCTCGTGCTCGTTAATACATGAGAATAGGTTACTGAGTATACTTTTATCTCTTTTTTTCACTCATAAAAGCTATACGAAAAAGGAACGCTTTGGAGTTTCCTTTAAGTTCTTTTCAGACTCCCTAAAAATGAAAAGATTGTTGAGTGATCTTTCTTCCTTTCACACTCATTAAAAGGTATGAAAGGGCGTCTTTTGAGTGGCATTTTATCTCTTTTTTGGCCTCACGAGACTAATTACAAAAAATGAACACTCTATTCAAACATGGCTAGAAGAGTTCTTCCTTGTATTGTTTTACACTTTTTTCGGGCTTGGGAGACTAAATTTATGAAAAAGTCACACATGGAGTCATTTTTAAGTTCTTTTCAGACTCTCTAAACGTGAAAAACCATCGATTTTACCTTCTTTGGGCTCGTAAAATTATGCATTGAAGGACCTATGTCAATCCAATATCCAGGACCCATACGGGACCGAACCCCTCCTTCTTTAGGTTCATTAAACATATGTCGAGGGACTCATCAAAGATGATATATATTGATGATCTTTTATCCTCCTCAATATCATTAAAAAACAAAGTGGTACTCACC
>JASDQU010241531.1:46005-67017 GCA_032191745.1 Picea mariana
ATGCACATTTTATTGCATAGTTTATAGGTACAACAAAGCAATTGGTTTTTGTATGAGAACTACATTGTTGGAAGATTCCCAAGGGTCTTACAACCATGGAGATGAATTCAGAGGGCTACATGTTAGCATGAGAAATGTTGAGATAGAGTCCAATGGAAGAAGAGATAGGCATGAGCATGTAACTATGAGAAGTTTGTAAAGACAAGTGCATATCTATAAGGTTGATAATGAGAATATTATGAAGGCTTAAGAAGAGATACTTCAAAGCTTGGGCATGTTGAAGAGGCAAGCCAATAAAGATCCTGACACAAAGCAAGAAACCAGTGCTAGATAAGTGACATCAACCAAATCCCATAGAAAAAAGGATGAGCATGGGAATGGAAGGCATTCAAGAAGGATGATCAGATGCCATAATTCCTAGAGCAATCCACTACAAAATATCATGCAAGTTCACGTCTAAGGAGCAGCCCAAGTGTGTCCCCTATAAGGATACAAAGGAGAAGGCTTGAGGGAGACATCTTGTAAGGTGAACTCAAGAAAATAAAGCCACCTACTTTCAATGGTGAGCATAGGAAGGAAGAAGAGGCTAAGGCCTGGCTAATGGAAATGAAGAAATATTTTTAGCTGCATGATTTTCCCTCCAGGGTAGAAACAAGAATTGCAACCTATCACTTGCAAGGAAAAGAAGCCATGTGGTGGATCAACTTAAGCAATAAAAAAAACTTGATGAGAGGAATGTCTCATGGAAGCAGTTCAAAGGATATTTCCATGAGAAATATTTGTCTTCAAATTAATATAAGAGGAAGATGAAAGATTTCTTTGAACTCAAGTTGGGAAGCATGACAATGAGTGAATATGAGAAGAGATTCTTTGAGTTGTTGAAGTATGTGGAATTCATAAAGGATGAGAAGGTAAAAATAGAAAGGTTTCTGAGTGGGTTACCCTCTTTCTATAGTGACAAGATTTGATATGATAACCCCAAAACATTGGAGAAATCCATAAGGAAAGCAAAGTATCTCTATGAGCATAATATAGGGAGGTTAGTCTTCCAAAAGACTTGGAATGACAAGATAAAGGGTGAGAAGGAGAAAAGGAAAAAATGTGTTAAGCCACCCCTTTTTCAAGAACAACTCCCAAGCAAATCAGCAAGGACAATCAACCCAAAATGAGCATAAGATAGCAGACTCATTTGGGAAAAGGATAAGGCAACAACCTATACAATTTTGGGGATGTGAAAGAAATCACTTATATAGGGACTACCCTCACAAAGGAGAAAGAATTAGGATTGTTCACAACATTAAGGAGGTTGAAATAGTTGAATACATGGGAGGAATCATGTCAAGGATTTATGCAGCCTTGGACAACAAGCAAGCATAGTATCAATGCCCCATGATTGAAGTCAAAGTTAAGATTGATAACCAACCCATAACAATTTTAATTGATTTTGGAGCTAGCCATAGTTACATAAACCTAACATTGTTGAGAGATTTGATTTGAAAAGGTGTAAGGATAATAAATCTTGGTTAGTTCAATTAGCCACAAGGGCTAAGAGAAAGATCAATGAATTGGTCAAAGATTTTCCAATATACATGAATTAACTCAAAAAAAAGGTAGATGTGAACATCATTCCATTGGGTTCATATGATTTTCTAATCAGCATGGATTGGTTGGAGAAACACCATGTTGTCCTAGACTATTACAGAAAGACAATAACTTGTCTTGATGAGGAAGGGAAACAAGGAAAGATTAAAAGCATTTCAAGAGTTTTAGTTGTTAGAGAAATATCATCCATGCAGTTGAAAAAGAGTTTTAGGAAAAGATGCCAAATTTTTGCAACCCATATGAAAGAGGAAGCTAGAGATAAAGTGGCAAGTATTGAAGACCACCCAGTCTTGAAAGATTTTGAAGATGTTTTTAGGGAAATCCCAGGATTTCCACCAAGGAGAGACATTGATTTATCTATTAATTTGGTGTCAGGAGTTTCCCCAATGTCCAAGACATCTTACATAATGGGTACACCAGAATTGAAAGATTTGAAAATGTAGCTTGAAGAGTTTTTAAAGAAGGGGTATATACGCCCAAGTGTGTCACCTTGGGGAGCCCCAGTTATTTTTCTAAAGAATAAGGATGGGACCTTAAGGTTGTGTATTTATTCCAGGCAACTAAATAAGGTAACCATAAATAACAAATATCCTTTGCCAATGATTGATGATCTTTTTTATCAGCTGAAGGATGTAAAAATATTTTCTAGGATTGACTTGAGATCGGGATATCATCAAGTGAAGATAAAAGAAGAGGACATTAGTAATACATCATTAAGAACAAGATATGGGCATTATGAATTTACAGTAGTGCCATTTGGGCTATCAAATGCCCCGACTGTTTTCATGTTCCTAATCAATGGAGTGTTTAGGGAGTACCTAGACAAGTTTGTAATTGTTTTCTTGGATGATATTCTAATCTACTCCAAGACAAAAGAAGATTATGAGAATCATTTAAGAATGGTGTTTCAAGTTTTTAGAGAGCATAAATTGTATGCTAAGTTAAGTAAGTGCATCTTTTATCAAAATAATATTCACTACTTGGGGAATATTATTTCAGTAGATGGGATAGTAGTTGATCCTGAGAAAATAGAGGCCATTAGAGAATGGCCAATACGAAGAAATGTAACAAAGGTCAGATTTTTATGGGTATTGCGGGTTATTACTGAATATTCATAAAGGGGTTTTCAAATATTGCAAGTCCAATCACTTGTTTACAAAAGAAGGGAGTGAAATTTGAATGGACCTCCAAGTTTGAAGAAAGTTTTCAACAGATGAAGGAAATTTTAACAAGTGCACCAATATTAAAGATTGCAGATCCAAAAGAATATTTTTTAGTGTGCATGAATGCATTCAAGGAAGGTCTCGGTGGAGTCCTCATGCAAAAAGAGCATGTGGTATCCTCTGAGTACTAGAAATTAAATGAGCATGGGAGGGATTATGCTACACATGAATTGGAATTAGTAGCCATCCTAAATGCATTAAAAGTGTGGAGACATTACCTCATGGGTCAAATATTTGAGCTAAGGAAAAACCATTGTGGTCTAAAGCATTTGTTTGGACAACCAACATTAAATGCTAGACAAACTAGATGACTAGAATTTTTGAGTGAATATGAATTTGAAATTAAGCATATAAAAGGGAAAGAAATTAGGTGGTTGATGCACTCAACAAAATATCTCATGAAACACATGTTTAAGCCATCTATATGTTTAGCATAGATTTAAAAAAATAATTTTAGAGGTTGCAAATTCAGACCAACAATATGTAAAAATAAAAGAAACATTACAACAAGGCAATTTTCAGCAGAAATTTAATTATTGTGAGTTGAAAAAGGATGGAATCCTCGTGTACAAAGGAAAAATATATGTGCCAAATTCAAGAGAGATGAAAAATATAGTGCTAAGGGAAATTCACAATGTGTCATATGTTGGGCACCTAGGATATTAGAAGACAATTGCAGTTGTAAGAAGCCAATACTTTTGGCCATGGATGAAGAAAGAAGTGGCTAATTACATAGCGAGGTCTCTAGAATGCCAAAAGGTGAAAATAGAGCATAGACATCCAATGGGGTTACTACAACCATTACCCATTCCTCAGTGGAAATGGGAAGTGGTTACAATTGATTTCATTACAAATATGCCCAAGACAGTGAAGCAACATGACTCTATGATGGTGGTTGGTGGAAAAATTAACAAAAGCAACACATTTTGTTCCTATGAAGACCACACACAAGGAAAGAAATATTGCAGATATTTACATGAAGGAATTTGCTAGGCTACATGGAGTGCTTAAGGAAATTGTTTCAAACAAAGATCTAAAATTTACATCAATTTTTTGGAAATGTTTGTTCAAAGGCTTTGGGAAAAATTTAAATCCCAGTACAATGTACCACCCAAAGTCATATGGGAAAACATAGAGGAATAATAGAATCATTGAAGACATGCTCATAATGTATGTGATGGACCATCCATCAAAGTGGGAAGATTATATCCACTTAGTGGAATTTGATTACAATAATGGGTATTAAACCTCATTAAAAATGATCCCATTTGAAGCATTGTATGGAAAAAAAGTGTAACACACCAGTGAGTTGGGATAACCCAGTAGATAGATCTATCGTTGTGCCAAAATTGTTAAAGGAAATGGAAGAGTAACTGTAGATGGTGAAGATCAGGAAGAATTTAAAGGCTTCCTAGGATAGGTAGAAAATTTATGCAAACACAAAAATATTGTTTAGAGATTTTAAAGTGGGAGAAGATGTTTTTTCTCAAAGTGAAAGTGAAGAGAAGTTTGATAAGATTGGGTTGTTGCCCAAAGTTGGAACCAAGATATTATGGGCCATTTGAAATATTAGAAAATATAGGCTCAGTTGCATACATGCTAACATTTTCTGCATCCATGAGAGTGCATAATTTTTTTCATGTGACATTATTAAAGAAATATGTTCCTGACCCTAACCACATAATTGATTGGAATATGATCCAAGTGGAAAACTAAGGGAATTTCTAGGTGGAACTAGTACGCATCCTGGATCGGAAATTCAAAGTGATTGGGAATAAATACATAGGGATGGTAAAGGTTCAATGGAACTGTTATGGTTATGAAGATGAAACATAGGAGCATGAAGAAACTATGCAGGAGGAATAGCCGCAATGTTTTGTCAATTTTGAGGAAAATGAAAGATAAAATGCAAGACTCCATTTTCGGTAGCTAGAGTTTTGGAACCACGTCTTAGATTCCTAACCAACCTATGTTGGGGACCTTGATAAAATAATGGCACATTCATTGGGTTATCTATGATAAACATATGGTGCATTCTTTAGGTCAACATGCTGAGAGGAATATGAGATTTTGGTTGGAACTACCGATGGAGTTGTTAAATTGCAGAATTTTATTTCTTAAAGTATTGTTATGTAAATTTGTACATGTATATTGACATAGTGTGCATCGAGGAAGACACACAATTTTAGGGGAGGGAGAATGTAACATCTCCATTATAATCCTCATTTTAATTTTTGCATAATGTAGATATGAATATCGCTATGGACAAGCGATGTAATATGCGAATTGCATTTTTGATTTAATAAATATAATGTGATACCAACTGTTGGGAATATGGATAGAGATGGGGGATGATTTATCCACAAAAGAGAGAAATTTCTAAGAGTGTCTAAGATGGGTTCAAGGAGGAAATTGATTATGGGTATTAATTCAACCCAGATTTCTGGATTTAATTATCATTGGGGATAACTTCTATTTTATGTTTGAGTGTATGAGAGCCCAATCATTAAATACCTATCAGGGGATGAGTGTAGAAGCATGGGGTTGCAGTATAGTCAACCTTGGGTAGAGTGTGCAGTCAACCATCTTGGGAGAATAGATGAAATTTGTATGAAGGAGAATATGCAGGTTTTTCACATTCGATTTTTGCATGAACAACAAGGGGAGAGAAAGGAAAAATAGCATTGGAGATAGATTAAGAAGGATGGGTGAATTCAGAAGCATGCTGGAGCATTTTTTGGAGATTTCTAGAGATGAAGATTGAAGAGTCAGGTTGTCAGGCGTCATGTGTGAGTTATATATTAGAACAACAAGTTTTGTTGTTGTTTTTCCTCAAATTTTTTCTTCATAGTGATATCCCTTCAATTCCCGGCAGAGAGATTCTTAGTTACCTACGCCAGAGAGACCTTGATAAATGAATGGGACACCCGAGGGACTGAGATAAGTGAAGGGGTGAAATCCTTGGGTTGGGAAGGCTAAGAGGAGGAGAGATGGAGGAAATTTAGTATAGTTGCAGTAAAATACCAGTGGGTTGTGCGATTTTGAGCTATGAGTGGATTGTGAGAGGAAACTTTCTCTAATGGATTTCTAGCCTCGGCTTGGGGGTGACTTGCTGTTGAGATTTGGAACAACGGGTCTATGGTTGGGTCAAATTTCCTTCCCAAGTAGTTGGTTGCACAAACATTTTAAAAAGATAAGTGTTTATATATTTTCTAAGTTATCTTATGAGTTATATGGTTGTGCATTTTATCATATGTATGAGAATGGTTTTTATGTGCTATTGTAGATGATTATTTGGATTCCTTACATTCATTTAGAATGTTGTATATGCATTTAATTTATGGGTATCAGAATCTAGTTGAAAATGTGTTCAATTCGTAGCTAGTAATCTACAAGAATTAATTAGTAGAATAAATTTTGAATTTATGTGTATTTTCTGCAAGTAATGTTCCCTGGTTAAGTTGGGGGACGTTACACTAACAACTTGCTTCTTCTTGTTGTCCCAAAAAAATAATTATGGTTCATGTCTTTCATTCCTCATTTGTTTCTATATAAGACAATAATAAATTAAAATCGTTATATCCATTATCATATAACAATGATCTTATTCACAGGAGTTTTCAACTCCAAAATATAAACATTTATTCAAAATAATTTTGCAATCATAGACCGATACCCATCTGTATGGTTATCTTGTGATTCAATGTTATTCTCTAACATACCTTCATGATCCTAGCCACCATGCCATGTGCATTATTAAGTTTTCTCTTCCTTGATATACTCACCCTCTAGGCTTAGGTATCCCCTTCTCTACTACAAAGTCCCTCGGGCAATCCATCTTTCCAAGGCTTTCACATGCAAGGAGAGCACCAACTTACTTCCAAACTCCCACTGGAAATCTATAACATGTGGAAATCATAGGGTTCTAGTGTCTTAAGAATAGCCTTCTTCCTGAGCTTCCCAGCATCAATAACCATTATCTCATATGTATCACACACATGTAGTCATCATGATATATCAGTATAAAAAAATTCAAAATTTAATTTATATAGGAAAACAAAATTCCCAAGCATGATTTTTTTGCTCATTATGTTTGGCTCTTGTAGTTGTAGGTGTCAGTCTTCCTTATGGGCTTACACCATTTTCATATCCAAGACCACTCTACCTACAATTTTATAACTTTCATGCAACCAAAATGTTTTTTAGTATTCATGCACATTATCTTCTCATTGCTCATTTATAACAGTCCATGAAGTGATTTAAAATTATACTATTCTAACAATTCAATCACTTCTACTTGGTAATAATGTTAAAGGGAATGAAACGACCATTCCTCACATATGCATTATTAGCACCCAACTTTTTATAATGCAATGAAATATTACTAATAAATAAAACCAATGTGCCAATACCCATGGCCAATCCACACAATGCATCCTTGCTTTGACTTTGGAATACGACATATCTATGTCATGTATTCCACCACGGTGAGTTGTAAGGTATATTTCATGCCTAAACACATCATCCAAACTCTTCCCCAATTAGTTTCTTAGTTCATTTGGATACCTTCCTATTCAACCCATACACAAGATTAGGAATATAATTCCCTTAGTGCTCTCTCATGGCAGCAATAGGTTGTAGTCCAAACATCGGTTATACAAGGGTAGACCATTAAGCACTTGTATGGTGCAATATCCAACCACATCATATCCTCAAACATGGTTATCTCTATTGGCATTTATTGCTACAACAAGACTATGTCTCCTAACTTGACGTGGTTATGATCTCATAACCAACATATCATAACATGCAATTCAATTAATCATAAATGAGAATTCAAGAACTACACAATACGTGTACACTCAAGGCCCTATACCTTTACATCAATTTCAAATATTGAAAAATTTAGCCAAGGGAATTCTTACCTCAATTCCCTTAAGCATTTATGATCATAAACAACCACAAATGCATACATGCATGGTTGTTATTACATTAATCGATGCTAATTGATCAGTTGATATTTGTAGAAGCTCATAGGCTCCCTTAACCAATTCTCTTGTTCAACACTCTTACGATCCCTCTTTGTCTTCATATGGATGGATTTCATATGCAACATAATCATCAACCTCTTTATCCATGCTATAACAATTTTCCTGGATAAACAATCCATCATTAGTCATATTCAAATATCATAGCATCCTTATATATATCATCATCATCATCATACTACTCTTAGTCTACAATCATGCCATATGCATGTCTAGGCATGTCTATATGCACTAATGCACATCAATATGCACCAAGCATTTAATCCATCATGCCTACTTCATACACATGCATTCTAGCTTCCCTATATGCATTTTGCATCATTTCTAATGTGCTCTCCAATGCATATTTAATTCATCTTTACTTATTTATTTTTTTGTTGTAGTTGGTTGTCCTTGAATTCCTATAGATTACGGTTTCCCTATTTTCCTTCATTCTTCTCATCTGTGCACCATTGTTTCCTGATCTGAACCCTTTCAAGCCAAGTTCCACTTGGTCATTATGCATTTTCATCCAATATGCCCTTATTGTCCACTTCCAATGAATAAGATTGATTATTTTTCCCCTTGAATTCTTTGTACCCATACCTTTATTCCACTATGAACTCTGATAATAGATGCATATTTCTTGATTTGAGTAATTTTAGGTACAAGTAGCTAAGTCATAGCTAACAATTCATCTTTCTTGCATTCCTATGCGTGCACATAGAGATGACTCACCTAGTCCATGAGTCACACCTCACCTCATGGGATCCTTTCTTTTCTCTTGCAACAAACCTTGCTAGCTTCATTACATTCTACCTTCAAGGCTATGAATTCCTCCTTAACTCCTCGTGCATGCAAATAGCACTTTTCACCTGCTAGATTCATGTTTTATGCGAGAACCTTTGTTGATTTACCTTTGCAAGCCATTCATATTTTGTAGCCATTGAACACTAATATTTCCCTACTCTTATTGAGTCCTTTTTCAACCTTCGTTACTTTTTTTGCAACCTTTCACTTCCCTCTGCAACTCTTCGATGCCTCAATCAAATGTACAAGATTTGACCTGCTTCCTTGTCCAATGGACCCTATGATTAATCTGGAACAGACCCACAAAATCTTGATTTATGTAATCTTATCATATTTTTAATATTCCCTTAACATAACACTCCATCCTTGAGTGTTTCTCCACTCATAAACAATACCATGTTGTTAAAACTCACTTCCTTTATTTCCAAGTTCTTGCACTTCCAAAAGTGCCTCTACAACACCACAAATGCACTCTTCTTTACCTAACAATCACCTCTATCATATATTTCTATCATGTTGGCCTTTGTATTACCTTTCTAGCAGCCATATTGATGCCTTTTTTTTATTTACGAGCTCAAAGTTGTGGATTCCTTAAATTCTCATTTCACCTCAATTGTGTCCTTCAGGTCCACCAATCACCTTCCTTATGATTCCTTAAGAAATTATTCAACTACAAAATAAATTCTAAGTGGAGATATGGATTATGTTATACAATATATTTCCAATGACTACCTTCTTGTTCAATTCTGAGCACTACGCATAAATTTATAGTCAATTGAATATTGTCAATTTACCCCTTTTATGCACCTTTTTCCCTAGTGAAAATAATCTCAAACACCAACTTTTTCCACTTACAAAGGTAAATCTGTCAAGAACCAAGGTACTTTTTTCAAGTGACACAGATAACAATGCTAACATTGAATTCACATCAACTCTCAGATTGTCAAGCTGATGCTCCAATCAAAATTTGCAGTAATAGGAAATGACAAATTTGTCCTTTTGCACTTTCTCCTGAATTATAAAATTTAGCCCCTTTTAAGCATCCCCACACCAACTCCTTTAGAATTTTTCCATAAACCAAAATGGGTATCTTCATGCCTTCTTTTTTATCTATTTGTCAAAATTTCATCTTTATCTGGGCTCGAGGCTAATAGTTATGGTTTGTGGAAGTTTAAGTTGTTTCCTCATTTTTTACCTCTTATTGCTACAAGTGTCTTCTCTTCCATTTCGTATAATTTCAGGTACCCGGATTTCAAATTTAGCTCCATGGTTGTCTTCTATTTTCCATGGGATTTTCACAGACTTTTCTTGTGTTCCAACTGACTTCGGAGTAAGGAGTTATGCCCCTTGGAAGTAAACTAGTGTCGAAAATACACCTTGTATTGTTTTAGTTGTAACTTTCTCATTCGAGATTTGTTTTTCTTCTGGAATAGCTTGTTGTAAATCTCTCACTAAGATCTTTCTTTCTAGCAAAAAAGACTATGTGTACCAATGGTACAGACATTTCTCTCAATTTTGACTACCTAAATATGATATTTAGGCCCTTAAAATGCCTCTGCAAGTTGATGACTTTCAAAATATGTAAAATTTCCATAGAAATTGATCGATTTATTGTTGTAATAGTCCAAAAATTTGACCTGCGCCTGAACCTAGGCAATCCGACTGACATGGCATGGCACATGTTTGTTGATTCCACGTGTCATCCATTTATTTGGTCATGTCACTATACATTAATCTCCTCCACCGACCATCGACCAAGCCTACTGAAATTTGAACCCGCATGCTGATTAGATTTACCCTCACAACGTTTTCCCATCAAGAATATCAACTTACCATGTATCATAAATTTCCCGCAACCTGCATCCCGCAAGCCTATCAGGCTTAGCCTTTGCGGCTTTACTTTTGCGGCATTAACTTCATGGCCTTACCTTCATGAATTTTACCTTTGTGCCCTTTTCCATGCAGAGTATTGATTTGATATGCTATTAAAACATTTTCATGACTTGTGGCCTGCAAGTCTATTAAGATTAACTTCATGGAATTTCCCTGTGGAGTATTCTCTCACAAGACCTTTCCCTCGAACCTCTCCTCATGAGCTTCTTCCCGCAAGATTATCCCACAAGATTTACTCCTGCAACCTTTCTCCCGTGGCCTTTTCAAGCTACCCACCATTAAGATTCATCCACGACCCGCAACCCACAAGCCTATCAGGCTTAACTCCATGGAACTTTTCCCACAAAATTATCAAGTAGCATGTGATTGAGTTGTTTCGACGAGGCTTTTTCCCCGTGATTTTTTATCCTGCGACACTATTGACTTACGATTTGTCTTCCCAAGCCCATGTTGGATATCGAATATCAATATTTGAGATCAAGGTGATCCCAGTCATCGGTCCACCAAATATATCCCATGACCCCTGCCTTCTACCACCATGGACCCTATTAGTCCATGTCACGATATGTTCCACGTCATCCTTTGTACGAAATTCTTCCAAAAATTCTGTAAATTATAATGTTTTTTGAGAATTTTATAAATTCTCCAGAATTTTCCTTTAGTAAACTTGGAAGTTTTTATTCATTCCAGAATTAATCGCGATCTTCGATCACCAAGTCAAATGTGACTTGGTTCGTCACTTCTCCAACTCTTTAGTCACCATGACAGTGTGAAATCCAACCTTCCCAACCGAATTTAACTCTTCAACCTCTAGATTTATGCCATTAATCCAGTCTTCTACGGTTCTAAGGAAAATTATCTTGAATTTTCTCACAAATTTAGGGATTTCACTTTGTTTTCACCATTTTCCCCAAATCTGTCACATGTGAAACTCTGCAACCATGAATTTATACCAAATTCACATGGGCCTTGGCCCATACAAGCTTAGTATTGAAACTTGAGCTCTAATACTAGATTGTAATGTACCCTCCTACTAAAACAAAAACTAAAACTCCCTACATATAAAGTAAACTAAGCGTTAGCAGGCCCATAAAATTTCAGCAAAACAATGTGTTGATTTACTCATGCAACAAACAACATAGTAAAAACCATGAATGCATGAAAACCTAGCAAACATAACAACATTCAAATTATCATTTACATAGTGGAAATAATCATAATAAAAAAACATAAAACTTATATATATGTTTGTAAGTTAATCTGTTGACTATGTACGAAGGGCATTCCTCCCAACCATAGGCTTGTTGTTCATTTTCTTTCAACAACAAACCACCCCTAGCTAAGGCTATGAGTCCACAATGAGATTTGGCCCTCTTGGTTGTCCACTCTCCACATTCAACAGCCCAAAACCTAGGTTCTACTCCAATAGAAGTTCCAATCCACCAACTATCTTCCCCACAACTTGCACAACCCAAGGAATGTACCCCCTTCACTGCATCGTAGTCCCTCAAGTTGTATTGTTATTTTATTAGGGCTTCAATGCACTCAGTTGGCCATGAATATTACAATGGTGGTCTCTAAGAACTATCAGCTACTCCGGGAGTGCTCACAATGGCCTTGACAAGGATCTTAAGCTATTTCCTCAATAGGAAAGGCACTACAGGCTTGCAACCCGTCTTACAGGCACACATGACACATTTCCAGCATAAACACATCCCAATAATGGTTTCCTTCAAGCACAACATGGTTGGTGCTCTTCCTAGCACTCAACTCTTCTCTTGTTTCCCAAAAAGCACCTGTAAAAACTCCTCCTTTTTACCATATGAATTTCCTTCTTCTCCCTTGCTTGATTGATTCTCACTCTTCCCAAAAAGGATGATTACACTCAACCCATGTTGTGATAACTGAGTGCGATAACTTCCTCCTCCAACCTCTTACATGAATTGTATGATTAGCTTTGAGGAAACTCAACAACAAATTAGAAGGTTCATTCAACAAAGAAAAATCAAGGAAAAGGTTTGGATTTTAAAACCCCTAAATAAAACCTCCTTTATCCCCCTCTCTTTTGTAATCATATCCCTCCATCATTATCATCCCTCTCGTATCGCAACCAACAATAATTATTTTTATCAATCATTTCAATGTACATAATACATGGTTCAACCCTCAACCATATTAATCAATACAGGCTCTTTGTCCCAAACATATCGACTCACCAACCTAAATTATAGTTACACAACTACATTATAATTTTGGGGAATTAAAATTGGGGATGTTACAAGGAGTGTTGTAGAATGTTTTGACTCTTTTGCCAGCAAGCCCAGTTCAAATAGAATGTTGGCTTTGTCACTTTCTAGGTCCAGACTAAACAAGATTGTAATTCTCTACCAAAGCCTCTAATATATCAACTCTAAAACCCAACTTAACATAGACAATAAACCCCATAGACTACACTAAATTGAATAGAAGACTTAGACACCTGGTATTGAGATAAATTAACCAGGAGTGTATTAAGTGTTTCAAACCAAAAATAGAATAGAAACTCCACTCTAGGAAGATACAATGCTAGACTAGTCTTACTTGCTTCAACCAGAGCCTGAAAAGAGGAAGGCTCACCTAGAAAGACCACACTGAGCAAGGCCAGAAAAATCACAAAACCACATAATTTGCACCATAACCTAGGTTCTTATAAATATAATTTATTTCCACCAACTAAATAGAACATTCCTGAACCCCATTCAAGCCAATGAGAATAAAACATAATATATACTAGAGGTGAAATCATCCCAAGATGCCATCCACGTTGTGCACTTATTCTAAATATCTTCAACTGCATTATCCCACCATTCATATAGAGCTTCATTCCTACACATTCAATAGCCCTCAACGAATTAACATTTTGCATGCGATATAAGGTGGGAATCATATTCCATTCTCTTGTTTCAAAAAAATGGAGTTTGATTTAAGACCTATAATCATTTAATTGATTGTTGACTATTATGTACACGAGTAAGGGACATTGAATATAGTTCTCTCCCCACCGCCCCCCCACCTTTTCCAATTTAGCCTTCGCTAAATAAGTGCCAATTTTTGCCAAGATATCAGCCTCCTCATTAATCTCATGCTTAATGTGATAGAAGGAGATAGACTTGATGAATTTTTCCTCTAGAGAATATTGCACTAAGACTTTGGCCAATTTGTTTTCCAAAGGGTGTGACTTCCCTAGCATTGCTTTGATAACAATCGTGGAGTCTCTTTTCCAAGATAAGGTGCCTCTACAATGTGTAGGCGTCTACAATGTTATTTGACACTTCTCCTATACTCCGCAAATAGGATGCTACATGTATTCCTTCGGGATCATAGAGTATCCCCACTCTTGCCACCCATAATTCACTTATGCCTTCATTATTATTGGTTGGTGTTTAAGGAATCCAAGCCATTCTTCCCTAAAGGACCTATCAAGTTTCACACATAATTTATATAATAATGATTATTAAAATAATAAAAAATGAAATATGATAATTTTTAATAATTTTTAATGTAATTTTCATTTTAATGCTACATCAACATATAATAAAAAATTAAATTAAATTATTTAATTTGTACTCAATCATCCATTACAAATTTATCTCTTTAATAATATGCCTTTTAAAATTGTATAATGCTTTTTCAAATTAGAGATATTAACATGTGAGAATAGAAAAACAATTAAGTGGTTTGACATGGGGTGGAATTAAATTTAAAAATCCTTTTAGTAAATCATTTTTTTTTAATTAAATATTTTTTTTTTTAAATCATTTTCTAAAATGTTAGATCAGTTTGGCATGGTTGGAAATTAAATTGAAAGAACTTTTTAATTGAGAATCATTTAATATATACATTTAAATAATTTTTATATTGAGAAACATTTATATATACATTCACTAAAGCTAGCATATCCATGAAGCAGGGGAAGGAAACACCAAAGTGAAAAAGCTCATAGAATATTTGCAACGATACTATAATTTTGAAACAATCAAGTAAAAAAGTTGGCAAATTATATGCAACAATACTATAACTCCAATCATTCCCATTGCATATATGTGATCGTGACTTTTCAAGAGAGAAATGGAAAAGAAGGAAGATCCCACAGAACCTACATGAACAAGATAAACATTAACTCACATTTATTCATGTTAATTTTACTAAATTCTTCATAAATCTTCAATTAAAAATGATATCTTTGTTTTATTTTTCTACCTTTTAATACAGATTGCTTAATTTTTTTTTCTCAAATGGATTACTTAATTATCATTTTTTTTCTCAAAATTATTGAAATTTAGGTTATAACTTTGTAGTTGACTATGGAAATATTGAATTTATCTGCAGTTTTTTAGACCATAACTAAAACTAAACTAAGGTTATTATTCAGGAATGAGAGTTCGAGTTGCAGTCGTAAGAAATAAGGTAGGCAACCTGGACATGGAAGGGGCCTGAAGCTCTTGTTGGCCATGTGTAAAGGGGCAGCCTATGCCACTGCACTTTGTTGCATACCTTTTTTGTCTGTGGAGGACTGAAGGGTAAAAAGTGAAGATCCGGTCTCAGTCTCCTGCCTTGATCATGACCCATGTACAATGTGTTGTTATTGGATGCCTAATGTGTTTTCATTGGATTCTTGGAGCTCTTCTCTCTATACATGTATTTTTGTATTATATAGTTTCTTTGGGCGATCGCGTGGATTGCCCTGTGACTGAGTGGGCTCGATATGTACAAACAGTGGTTACCCTATTGAATTATTCTTCCTTTAATTATAAAGCACCCACTTACTTTCTTTTTAGGCTATGTAAGGTGTTTTTTGTAGGCTATGTAAGGTGTTTTTTTTATGGCAATAGACTCAACTCTGCTCATATATTTTCATTGTTCTCGACTCTACTCATATATTTTCATTTTTCTCATCACTTGTGCTTGAAAAGGAGTTGGGTTGCATATGAACAAACGTTATATCCCACCAGAAAGATCAAATAACAATCGTCGAGGGTATAACATGTTGCCATTTCATGGGAGTTTCTTGCTCCCTCACAAGGCACGAGGTATAATTAATTCCTAGTTAAATTTGGATTCACGGAGTCCTAGAGGAGGCATGACAAAAGATGAAGATTTTAAGCTTATTAAAACCTGGGATTTTGAAAAAAGTTCTTATTCCTCATGCTCCTAGATTTGGGCTAGGCTTAATAAGTATTTTTTATGGTGCTTTCCAATTGTTGTATTATTGCGTGGAGACTCAGGTTCTGAAGGTTTACATACAATGCTTGCCTTGTTAACCTTTAAAATGACAACATATAACACATTGTAATTTATCATCTCAAAATTCTCCGCAATATTTTTTGACGGGTGGAAGGATGCTCTGCCATCGCTCAAATATTGTCCCTGACAAATGGATACCTAGCTTGTTGGACACATCTCGAACTCTGTCTTGCATTCAATTAATTTTAATCCCACCATAAAATTAAGTTGTTCAACACAGGTGTGAACGGTAGTAGGAAAATGAAAAGGGAAATGATTGGATTGGCAGGTGTGAACGGTAGTAGGAAAATTCAAAGGGAAATGATTGGATTGGCCATTGCAGTGGTAAATTTCATTTGATACAGTAGTCGCAGGAAGATTCTACAACTACATACAATTTTTTTTGAATCTTGCGAATAAATTTGTTGATTGTGTTATTTGGATGGAGACGGAATTATGATTGTCACTCTGTGGTGGATCTTTCAAATTTGGATTGGTCAAATTTGAAAACAAGGGGCGATTTTCCAAACGAAAAAAATCACATATGTGAAAACTGTAAAAATAGGTGGAGGTGAAAACTATAAAAACATGTGACAATTTCTCATTCGTCATGACAATTTCTCATTCGTCATGGATAAAAATCGAAAATCGTTAGAGAACCCTTCCCACAACACTTGATATCATCACATCAATTTTCATTGTCATATATTAGCTACAAAATACAAACAACAAACAACATCTAAAGCTCATTTTTTTTATGGTTGTGCATAGTACAAAACCCTAGAGGTAAAAAAAAAATATAAAATTACTTGCACAAATTGTCTAGAAGCTCCCTCGGCTGAAGAGCGCTTGGAAAAGGTACACTTACAAATCAATGAAGCTCAAATATTTAATTGAAGAAAAAAAATATTTAGTCAAAATGACAGTGGAAATGAGTGGTAAAAAAACTTAATATAAATGACACCCCGAGACCCACAAAGGAGACCAAGACCAATGATAAGGAACAAATGCAATGCAAGTTTTAAGCATACTATTTGAAACAAATGAAACTATATACATCCTAAATCAAGTACATATGAAATTACAGGAAGAGATTCACATAGGGGCTTCCAACGAATATGCAATTTGGAGTCGGTGAAGTTAGAGTCGATGAAGTTAGGTTCAGTTTTATCTCTACATTGTAGGTTCGAAACTGGCGGAGTGCTAGCAAAGTAACAAGGGTCCATACAAAAAAGAGGGGTAGTTTGGAGTCGGTAAAGGAAACAGTCTTATTTCTTCGACTGCTATGGGATCAACACGCCCTTGGGGATTTTAATTTATAAAAGGAACTGATACTTACTCGCAGCCATGAGTAGGAAAATGGGAGTTGGAGGATCCTAAGAAATCTGAAGAGGTGATTGGAATAGAAATGTAAAGCTCGGTAGTGGAGGAGTTCCTATTATATCTCTCCTCATCCAATTCAGTCCATGAAAGAGTAGAGGAGTCTCGTGATCTCGGCCACTCATCAAAAAAATTCCACAGAGGAGTCTCTTGATCTCGATCAGTTCAGTTTTAACATTAACATGTTGATCCTTCACAACTCCAAACCTATTGGTCAAAAAGGAATGTTGTTGTTTTGTAGCGGCATAAATAGGGAAGTTGGAATGCGAAACTGAATGGGCTCATTTTAGACGGCATCAAGGAACGCCATCCACTGTCCACGAATGAACTCAACATTGACTAGGAATCGATACCCAAACCTCTAGAAGTCCCAAAAACTTCGTTGGAGAAGAACACATTCTCATCGATGTCTCCTTTCATATACCTAATAACATAAAATAACAAATTGTCAATGCCAACCCAAATAAATAAGTATTCCATATCAATTCTAGGGAGATATATGAGTTCAATCATTCGAGAGGTTCAATCATTTCATTTTCTGTCTGCTTTCCCTTGGCACTGGTTGCAGCGACCGGATCATAGTGCTGCTTAAGAACCGAAAGTCACAGGCAGCGACAACGACAACAAGCAACATATTTGGAGGGTTAGATAACATTCCAGGCTGGCCTCGGGAGTTCAAATACAAAGACCTAAATAAGACCACCAATAACTTAACTTCCAAAGCCGAATTGGGAAGAGGCACCTTTAGAATTGTTTATAGAGGGATTCTCCCAAAGGAAAAAACCATTGTTGCCATAAAACGCATTGCCAAAGACTCGGAACGAGGTAAAGAGGAATTTATATCAGAGATCATCATTATCAACTGCCTTCGCCATCGAAACTTGATGTCGTTGTTGTGGTGGTGCCATGAGAAGGGGCAGCTGATGATGGTTTATGAATGCATGCGCAATGACAGCCTGGACAAACATATTTTCAATAGCGATATTGCCGATGGATTTCTGGATTGGGAGTAGAGATAAAACATCGTATTAGGTGTCGCCTTTGCTCTATTCTACCTACACGAGGAATGCGAGTAGCATGTGATTCATCGGGATGTGAAAGCCAACAACATCATGCTCGATAGTGTTTACAATGCTCGACTCGGCGACTTCATCCTCACCCGTCTGATTGAACACAACCGGAGGTCCTTCACAACCGCTGGTCTAGTAGGAACCATGGGCTACATCGCGTTTGATTTCTTTCACACTGGGCGACCCACGATAAAATCATACATGTTTAGTTTTGACATTGTTTCCCTTGACATCACCTGCAGAAGGGATCCCACGTTTCGTAGCCCAGAAGCGTCAAATCTAATTGGTTGGGTTTGGAAGCTGTATCGCAATAACAAGCTCTTGGAAGCTGCCGACACCAAGTTTGGAAGCATCAATGATAACGAGGAGGACATCAAACGTTTGTTGCTCCAATCCGAATCCAGAGGCCTACTCTACCATGAGGGAGGTTACACAGATACTGGTTCAGACCATGTCTGTATCGTATGTACCTCCCTTCAAGCCAACGTTCGTATGGTCCCATATGCCCTCCGACATCAGTTTCGCAATCAATTGCACGACAAATTCAATAAATAGTAGTGGAAGTGTACTGAGCTCCATGAAAACAGAAACGCAACTGTGAGGTGATTTGAAGCAGAAATCTAGCATCCCATTTGGAGGACAATGCCTGTTATTGAATTGGCATGGTAGTTGAATATCAATAACACAACCAATGTTCTATCCCTGTAAGAGCTTAAGAAATTTAACAGTTGAGCGTTCCATCGCCTCCCAGGGCTTATTGGATCATCATTCAAAATATTCCATTCTAGAACTTTGTGTGATTAAAATTTAACATCAGTGCCTCAATGGACGAATGAAAAAGAGGAAAAAAACTACGATTAAAGAAATCCCAAGACTCATCGTGAGATATATCTCCATAATATTGGCTCACAGAATGTTGCTCCATGCTCACCTATCGCTGTAAGGTGAATGTTGCTCCATGATCACCTATGGCTACAAGGTAAATGTTGTTCCATGCTCGCCTATGGCTATAAGGTGCTAAGGTTTCTTCCTCTCTCAAGGTTCACATACACAAACATAATAGAACATAGAACAATCACATACACAGACATAACACAACAGAATATTTGAGAAATATTAAGCACTTAATTTGGTGCATCTTAGTTGGTGGATGATAAATAATGTGTGTTCAATAGTAAAAATACACTATGCAGTATATGTAGTAAATCATTGATTGATTCACTATTTAATACTTTTCATATCTTTGTATATAATTTCATGTTTTAAGAATTTTTTACTACATATATATAGTAAATCATTGATTGATTCACTATTTAATACTTTTCATATCTTTGTATATAATTTCATGTTTTAAGAATTTTTTACTACATAATGTATATCTCTTATTCAATGCATCTCTTTATTAAGTTCAGTATTTAATATTTTTCATACCTTCATATATAATTTCATGTTTTAAGAATTTTTTACTATCGAATGTATATCTCTTATTCAATGTATCTCTTTATTTAATGATGTGTAGTTAATTTAATAGAATAACTTCCCATTTGATATATTTTTTATTAATGGTTTGTAAATAACTTCTCATTAAAAACTGTCCATTACATGGTAAGTCACACTTATCTTAATAATTGAGTTTTGTAATTTTCAGTGAAAATGTATGCATTAGGTGGCAACTCACCATGTAAGATGTGGATGAATCGTAGGTCAAGTCCCCATTTAAGATGTACATGAATGTGCCTGTTAGTTAAAATTGTTTATTGAAGGAGGCAATGAAAAAAGGTAGCCTTTTGTGTTCTAGCAACCTAAATTTGTTTGGAAGTAGCGATTGATTCCCAGGTCTGTCATCGACTTCAAGAATGCGCAGATGCAACGAGGAGGCGTTGGCATGGGCAACAATAGAGAGGCGCTCCACACATACGATCATCTGAGAACTTCGTTACTGAAGGACCTTGTAAACAATCAATCAATCGGATCTGATCACAGCCAGGTCGACGTCACAATAGAAACACAAACATAATTTCTTGCGAATGGTAACAGGACAGGTGGACAGTCCAGGGCGAATGGCAATTCAATAGGGGGCGGGTTTCAAGTGGCTATGAAGGAATGCCGAAGTAATTTGAGGGAGGTTTCATTAAGAAGGTTTCATATTAATGTTGTTAATTGAGATTATAAAATATTTCAGGACGTTTCATATTAATGTTGTTAATTGAGATTATACAAATATTGTAATTAAAATGAATGTATTTGAAGTTGAGTGTTTGGCTCATGCCCCTAGTTGGTTCACTATTTGGATGATGTTTGGCTCATGCCCCCAAAGTGTCTCAACTTGTATAAAGGAAACATAGAAACATGGAATTGTTCACCACTCCGTTCATTAGGCAGACAAACAATGTTTGACATTACAACCTTTTACCTAAACCCTTTCTACCCACCTAAACAGTGTGCCCAGTACCATCACATTCCTTTTACCTCAACCCTTTCTACCCACCTAAAGAGTGTGCCCACTACCATCTATAAGCAAAGACCTTACATAAAGCCCCCAAAACACCATCTATCTTCCCCTCGATACATGTCTCTAAATACATATTTTAAGTTTATATGTTTCCTCTATTTTTTTATATACTTTATATTTATAAAGTTTATATTTTTCTTCTATATAAATATTTATATTATTTGTATTTAAAATATATAATATTTAATACTACAAACATAAAAATTTAAAGATAAAGTATTATTTATTATAAG
>JASDQU010241531.1:68156-91752 GCA_032191745.1 Picea mariana
TCCCTGGAAAATTCACTTTCCTTCATCTCATTATTCCACAATTAAGCATGGGTTCTCTTACTCCACAAAGCGTCTTCCCGTGAGGGCTTTCATCATAAGGGGACCACTTTGGATTTCATCCATATTTACTTCTTATCAACCATGAAAAAACAATAATGAGTCATATTTACATCAAACACTATTGGGTCCATTACCCAAACCTTTGTGCTACGAGTCTTTCTTCAAGGGTTGACATCAATGACAACCAACCTTAATCAACACAGCCCAAGTGTGTCCCCTATAAGAAGACAAAGGAGAAGGCTCGAGGGAGACATATTGTAAGGTGAACTCAAGAAAATAAATCCACATAATTTCAATGGTGAGCATATGAAGTAAGAAGAGGCTAAGGCCTAGCTATTGGAAATGAAGAAATATTTTTAGCTTCATGATTTTCCCTCCAAGGCAGAAACAAGAATTGCAACCTATCACTTGCAAGGAAAAGAATCCATGTGGTGGATCAACTTAAGCAAGAAAAACACCTTGATGAGAGGAATGTCTCATGGAGGCAGTTCAAAGGATATTTCCAAGAGCAATATTTGTCTGCAAATTACTATAAGAGGAAGATGAAAGAGTTCTTTGAACTAAAGTTGGGAAGCATGACAATGAGTGAGTATGAGAAGAGATTCTTTGAGTTGTTGAAGTGTGTGGAATTCATAAAGGATGAGAAGGTAAAAATACAAAGGTTTCTGAGTGCATTACCCTCTTTCTATAGTGATAAGATTCAATATGATAACCCCAAAACATTGGAGAAATCCATAAGGAAAAAAAAGCATCTCTATGAGCATAATATAGGGAGGTTAGTCTTCCAAAAGACTTGGAATGACAAGATCAAGTGTAAGAAGGAGAAAAGGAAAAAATGTTTTAATCCACCCCTTTTTCAAGAACAAATCCCAAACAAATCAGCAAGGACAATCAACCCAAAATGAGCATAAGATAGAAAACTCATTTGGGAAAAGGATAAGGCAACAACCTATACAATGTTGGGGATGTGAAAGAAATCACTTATATGGGGACTACCCTCACAAAGGAGAAAGAATTAGGATTGTTCACAACATTCAGGAGGTTGAAATAGTTGAATACATGGGAGGAATCATGTCAAGGATTTATGCATCTTTGGACAACAAGCAATCATAGTATCAATCCCCCATGATTGAAGTCGAAGTTAAGATTGATAACTAGCCCATAACAATTTTAAATTATTTTGGAGCTAGCCATAGTTACATAAACCCTAACATTGTTGAGAGATTTGATTTGAAAAGGAGTAAGGATAAGAAATCTTGGTTAGTTTAGTTAGCCATAGGGGCTAAGAGAAAGATCAATGAATTGGTCAAAGATTGTCCAATAGACATGAATGAACTCAACAAAAAGGTAGATGTGAACATCATTCAATTGGGTTCATATGATTTTCTAATTGGCATGGATTGGTTGGAGAAACACCATGTTGTTCTAGACTATTACAGAAAGACAATAACTTGTCTTGATGAGGAAGGGAAACAAGGAAAGATTAAAGGCATTTCGAGAGTTGTAGTTGTTAGAGAAATAACATCCATGTAGTTGAAAAAGAGTTTTAGGAAAGGATGCCAAATTTTTGCAACCCATATGGAAGAGGAAGCTAGAGATAAAGTGGCAAGTATTGAAGACCACCCAGTCTTGAAAGATTTTGAAGATGTTTTTAGGGAAATCCCGGGATTTCCACCAAGGAGAGACATTGATTTATCTATTGATTTGGTGTCAAGAGTTGCCCCAATGTCCAAGACATCTTAGATTATGGGTACACCAAAATTGAAAGATTTGAAAATGTAGCTTGAAGAGTTTTTAAAGAAGGGGTATATACGCCCAAGTGTGTCACCTTGGGGAGCCCCGGTTATTTTTGTAAAGAAGAAGGATGGGACCTTAAGGTTGTGTATTTATTCTAGGAAACTAAATAAGGTAACCATAAATAACAAATATCCTTTGCCAATGATTGATGATCGTTTTTATTAGCTGAAGGATGTAAGAATATTTTCCAAGATTGACTTGAGATTGGGATATCATCAAGTGAGGATAAAAGAAGAGGACATTAGTAATACATCATTAAGAACAAGATATGGGCATTATAAATTTACAGTAGTGCCATTTGGGCTGTCAAATTCCCCAACTGTTTTCATGTGCCTAATGAATGGAGTGTTCAGGGAGTACCTACACAAGTTTGTAATTGTTTTCTTGGATGATATTCTAGTCTACTCCAAGACAAAAGAAGATTATGAGAATCATTTAAGAATGGTGTTTCAAGTTTTAAGAGAGCATAAATTATATGCTAAGCTAAGTAAGTGCATCTTTTATCAAAATAATATTCACTACTTGGGGAATATTATTTCAGTAGATGGGATAGCAGTTGATCTTGAGAAAATAGAGGCCATTAGAGGATGGACAATACCAAGAAATATAACAAAGGTCATATTTTTTATGGGTATTGCGAATTATTACTGAATATTCATAAAGGGGTTTTCAAAGATTGCAAGTCCAATCACTTGTTTACAAAAGAAGGGAGTGAAATTTGAATGGACCTCCAAGTGTGAAGAAAGTTTTCAACAGATGAAGGAAATTTTAACAAGTGCACCAATATTAAAGATTGCAGATCCAAAAGAATATTTTTTAGTGTGCATGGATGGATGCAAGGAAGGTCTCGGTGGAGTCCTCATGCAAAAAGAGCATGTGGTATCCTATGAGTACTAAAAATTAAAGGAGCATGGGAGGGATTATGCTACACATGAATTGAAATTAGTAGCCATCCTAAATGCATTAAAAGTGTGGAGACATTACCTCATGGGTCAAATATTTGAGCTAAGGACAAACCATTGTGTTCTAAAGCATTTGTTTGGACAACCAACATTAAATGCTAGAGAAACTAGACGACTAGAATTTTTGAGTGAATATGAATTTGAAATTAAGCATATAAAAGGGAAAGAAATTAGGTGGTTAATGCACTCAACAAAAGATCTCATGAAACGCATGTTTAAGCCATCTATATGTTTAGCATAGATTTTAAAAAAAAAAAATAGAGGTTGCAAATTTAGACCAGCAATATGTAAAAATAAAAGAAACATTACAACAAGGAAATTTTCAGCAAAAATTTAATTATTGTGAGTTGAAAAAGGATGGAATCCTCATGTACAAAGGAAAAATATATGTGCCAAATTCAAGAGAGATAAAAACTATAGTGTTGAGGCAAATTCACAATGTGTCATATGTTGGGCATCTAGGATATTAGAAGACAATTGCAGTTGTAAGAAGCCAATACTTTTGGCCATGGATGAAGAAAGAAGTGGCTAATTACATAGCGAGGTCTCTAGAATGCCAAAAGATGAAAATAGAGCATAGACATCCAATGGGGTTGCTACAACCATTACCCATTCCTCAGTGGAAATGGGAAGTGGTTACAATTGATTTCATTACAAATATGCCCAAGACAGTGAAGCAACATGACTCTATCATGGTGGTTGGTGGAAAAATTAACAAAAGCAACACATTTTGTTCCTATGAAGACCACACACAAGGAAAGAAATATTGCAGATATTTACATGAAGGAATTTGCTAGGCTACATGGAGTGCTTAAGGAAATTGTTTCAGACAAAGATCTAAAATTTACATCAATTTTTTGGAAATGTTTGTTCAAAGGCTTTGGGACAAATTTAAATCTCAGTACAATGTACCACCTAGAGTCATATGGGAAAACATAGAAGAATAATAGAATCATTGAAGACATGCTCATAATGTATGTGATGGACCATCCATCAAAGTGGGAAGATTATATCCACTTAGTGTAATTTGATTACAATAATGGGTATTAAACCTCATTAAAAATGATCCCATTTGAAGCATTGTATGGAAAAAAAGTGTAACACGCTAGTGAGTTGGGATAACCCAGTAGATAGATCTATCGTTGGGCCAAAATTGTTAAAGGAAATGGAAGAGTAACTGTATATGGTGAAGATTAGGAAGAATTTAAAGGCTTCCTAGGATAGGTAGAAAATTTATGCAGACACGAAAAATATTTTTTAGAGATTTTAAAGTGGGAGAAGATGTTTTTTCTCAAAGTGAAAGTGAAGAGAAGTTTGATAAGATTGGGTTGCTGCCCAAAGTTGGCACTTAGATATTATGGGCCATTTGAAATATTAGAAAATATAGACTCAGTTGCATGCATGCTAGCATTTTCTGCATCCATGAGAGTGCATAATTTTTTTCATGTGACATTATTAAAGAAATATGTTCCCGACCCTAACCACATAATTGATTGGAATATGATCCAGGTGGAAAACTAAGGGAATTTCTAGGTGGAACTAGTACGCATCATGGATCGGAAATTCAAAGTGATCGAGAATAAATACATAGGGATGGTAAAGGTTCAATGGAACTATTATGGTTATGAAGATGCAACATAGGAGCATGAAGAAACTATGCAGGAGGAATACCCGCAAATATTTGTCAATTTTGAGGAAAATGAAAGATAAAATGCAAGACTCCATTTTGGGTAGCTAGAGTTTTGGAACCACATCTTAGATTCCTAACCAACCTATGTTGGGGACCTTGATAAAATAATGGCACATTCCTTGGGTTAGCTATGATAAACATATGGTGCATTCTTTAGGTCAACATGTTGAGAGAAATATGAGATTTTGGTCGGAACTACTGATGGAGTTGTTAAATTGTAGAATTTTATTTCTTAAAGTATTGTGATGTAAATTTGTACATGTATATCAACATAGTGTGCACCGAGGAAGATGCACAATTGTAGGGGAGGGGGAATGTAACATCCCCATTATAATCCTCATTTTAATTTTTGCATAATGTAGATATGAATATCGCTATGGAAAAGCGATGTAATATGCGAATTCTATTTCTGATTTAGTAAATATAATGTGATATCAACTATTGGGAATATGGATAGAGATGGGGGTTGATTTATCCACAAAAGAGGGAAATTTCTAAGAGTGTCTAAGATGGGTTCAAGGAGGAAATTGATTATGGGTATTAATTCAACCCAGATTTCTGGATTTAATTATCATTGGGGATAAATTATATTTTATGGTTGAGTGTATGAGAGCCCAATCATTAAATACCTATCAGGGGGTGAGTGTAGAAGCATGGGGTTGCAATATAATTAACCTTGGATAGAGTGTGCAGTCAACCATCCTGGGAGAATAGACGAAATTTGTATGAAGGAGAATAGGCATGTTTTTCACATTCGATTTTTGCATGAACAACAAGGGGAGAGAAAGGAAAAATAGCATTGGAGATAGACTAAGAAGGATGGGTGAATTTAGAAGCATGCTGGAGAATTTTTGGAGCTTTCTAGAGATGAATATTGAAGAGTCAAGTTGTCAGGACTCATGTGTGAGTTATATATTAGAAAAACAAGTTTTGTTGTTGTTTTTCCTCTTATTTTTTCTTCATAGTGAGATCCCTTCAATTTTCGACAGAGAGATTCTTGGTTACCTATGCCAGAGAGACCCCGATAAATGAATGGGACACCCGAGGGACTGAGAGCAGTGAAAGGGTGCATTCCTTGGGTTGGGAAGGCTAAGAGGAAGAGAGATGGAGGAAATTTAGGATAGTTGTAGGAGAATACCAGTGGGTTGTGCGATTTTGAGCTATGAGTGGATTGTGAGAGGAAACTTTCTCTGATGGATTCATATCCCCGGCTTGGGGGTGACTTGTTGTTGAGATTTGGAACAACAGGTCTATGGTTGGGTCAAATTTCCTTCCCAAGTAGTTGGTTGCACAAACATTTTTAAAATATAAGTGTTTATATATTTTCTAAGTTGTCTTATGAGTTATATGGTTGTGCATTTTATCATATGTATGAGAATGGTTTTTATGTGCTATTGTAGATGATTATTTGGATTCCTTACATTCATTTAGAATGTTGTAGATGCATTTAATTTATGGGTATTGGAATCTAGTTGAAAATGTGTTCAATTTGTAGCTAGTAAGCTACAAGAATTAATTAGTAGAATAATTTTTGAATTTATGTGTATTTTCCGCAAGTAACGTTCCCTGGTTAAGTTGGGGGACGTTACACTAACAACTTGCTTCTTCTTGTTGTCCCAAAAAAATAATTATGGTTCATGTCTTTCATTCTTCATTTGTTCCTATATAATCCAATAATAAATTAAAATCGTTATACCCATTATCATATAACAATGATCTTATTCACAGGAGTTTTCAACTCCAAAATATAAACATTTATTCAAAATAATTTTGCAATCATAAACCGATACCCATCTATATGGTTATTTTGTGATTCACGGTTATTCTCTAACACACCTTCATGATCCTATCCACCATGCCATATGAATTATTAATTTTTCTCTTCCTTGATATACTCACCCTCCATGCTTAGGTATCCCCTTCTCTACTACAAAGTCCCTCATGCGATCCGTCTTTCCAAGGCTTTCACATGCAAAGGGAGCACCAACTTACTTCCAGACTCCCACTGGAAATCTATAACATGTGGAAATCATAGGGTTCTAGTGTCTTAAGAATAGCCTTCTTCCTAAGCTTCCTAGCATCAATAACCATTATCTCATATGTATCACACACATGTAGTCATCATGATATATCAGTATAAAAAATTTCAAAATTTAATTTATATAGGAAAACAAAATTCCCAGGCATGAGTTTTTTGCTCATTATGTTTGGCTCTTGCAGTTGTAGGTGTCTGTCTTCCTTATGGGCTTACACCATTTTCATATCCAAGACCACTCTACCTACAATTTTATAACTTTCATGCAACCAAATTTTTTTTTAGTATTCATGCACATTATCTTCTCATTGCTCATTTATAACAGTCCATGAAGTGATTTAAAATTATACTATTCTAACAATTCAATCACTTATATTTGGTAATAATGTTAAAGGAATGAAACCAACATTCCTCACATATGCATTATTAGCACCTAAATTTTTATAATGCAATGAAATATTACTAATAAATAAAACCAATGTGCCAATACCCATGGCCAATCCACACAATGCATCCTTGCTTTGACTTTGGAATACCACATATCTATGTCATGTATTCCACCATGGTGAGTTGAAAGGTATATTCCATGCCTCAACACATCATCCAAACTCTTCCCCAATTATTTTCTTAGTTCATTTGGATACCTTCCTATTCAACCCATACACAAGATTAGGAATATAATTCCCTTAGTGCTCTCTCGTGGCAGCAATAGGTTGTAGTCCAAACATCGGTTATACAAGGGTATACCATTAAGCACTTGTATGGTGCAATATCCAACCACATCATATCCTCAAACATGGTTATCTCTATTGGCATTTATTGCTACAACAAGACTATGTCTCCTAACTTGACTTCGTTATGATCTCATAACCAACATATCATAACATGCAATTAAATTAATCATAAATGAGAATTCAAGCACTACAAAATACGTGTACACTCAAGGCCCTATACCTTTACATCAATTTCAAATATTGAAAAATTTAGCTAAGGGAATTCTTACCTCAATTCCCTTAAGCATTTATGCATCATAAACAACCCCAAATGCATACATGCATGGTTGTTATTACATTAATCGATGCTAATTGTTCAGTTGATATTTGTAGAAGCTCATAGGCTCCCTTAACCAATTCTCTTGTTCAAAACTCTTACCATCCCTCTTTGTCTTCATATGGATGGATTTCATATGCAACATAATCATCAACCTCTTTATCCATGCTATAACAATTTTCCTGGATAAACAATCCATCATTAGTTGTATTCAAATATCATAGCATCCTTATATACATACATACATACATAAATATATATATATATATATATATATATATATATATATATCATCATCATCATCATCATCATCATACTAATATTAGTCTACATTCATGCCATATGCATGTCCAGGCATGTCTATATGCACTAATGCACATCAATATGCACCAAGCATTTAATCCATCATGCCTACTTCATACACATGCATTCTAGCTTCCCTATATGCATTTTGCATCATTTCTAATGTGCTCTCCAATGCGTATTTAACTCATCTTTACTTTTTTATTTTTGTGTTGTAGTTGGTTGTCCTTGAATTCCTATAGATTATGGTTTCCCTATTTTTCTTCATTCTTCTCATCTGTGCACCATTTTTTCCTGATTTGAACCCTTTCAAGCCAAGTTCCACTTGGTCATTATGCATTTCCATCCAATACGCCCTTATTGTCCACTTCCAATGAATAAGATTGATTATTCTTCCCCTTGAATTCTTTGTACCCATACCTTTATTCCACTATGAACTTTGATATTAGATGCATATTTCTTGATTTGAGTAATTTTAGGTACAAGTAGCTAAGTCATAGCTAAAAATTCATTTTTCTTGCATTCCTATGCTTGCACATAGAGATGACTCACCTAGTCCATGAGTCACACCTCACCTCATGGGATCCTTTATTTTCTCTTGCAACAAACCTTGCTAGCTTCACTACATTCTACCTTCAAGGCTATGAATTCCTCCTTAACTTCCCGTGCATGCAAATGGCACTTTTCACCTACTAGATTCATGTTTTATGCGAGAACCTTTGTTGATTTACCTTTGCAAGACATTCAGATTTTGTAGCAATTGAACACTAATATTTCCCTACTCTTACTGAGTCCTTTTTCAACCTTCGTAACTTGTTTTGCATCCTTTCACTTCCCTCTGCAACTCTTTGATGCCTCAATCAAATGTACAAGCTTTGACCTGCTTCCTTGTCCAATGGACTCTATGATTAATCTGGAACAGACCCACAAAATCTTCATTTATGGAATCTGATCATATTTTTAATATTCCCTTAAAATAACACTCCATCCTTGAGTGTTTATACACTCATAAACAATACCATGTTGTTAAAACTCACTCCCTTTATTTCCAAGTGCTTGCACTTCCAAAAGTGCCTCTACAACACCACATATGCACTCTTCTTTAACCAACAATCACCTCTAGCATATGTTTCTATCATGTTGGCCTTTGTATTACCTTTCTAGCAGTTATACTCATGCCTTGTTTTGATTTACGAGCTCAAAGTTGTGGCTTCCTAAAATTCTCATTTCACCTCAATTGTGTCTTTTAGGTCCACCAATCACCTTCCTTATGATTCCTTAAGAAATTATTCAACTAAAAAATAAATTCTAAGTGGAGATATGGATTATGTTATACAATATATTTCCAATGACTACCTTCTTGTTCAATTCTGAGCACTAAGCATAAATTTATAGTCAATTGAATATTGCCAATTTACCCCCTTTATGCACCTTTTTCCCTAGTGAAAATAATCTCAAACACCAACTTTTTCCACTTACAAAGGTAAATATGTCAAGAACCAAGGTACTTTTTTCAAGTGACATGGATAAAAATGCTAACATTGAATTCACATCAACTCTCAGATTGTCAAGCTGATGCTCCAATCAAAATTTGCAGCAATAGGAAATGACAAATTTGTCCTTTTGCACTTTCTCCTGAATTATAAAATTTAGCCCCTTTTAAGCATCCCCACACCAAATCCTTTTGAATTTTTCCATAAACTCAAATGGGTATCTTCATGCCTTCTTTTTTATCTATTTTTCAAAATTTCATCTTTATCTAGGCTCGAGGCTAATAGTTATGGTTTGTGGAAGTTTAAGTTGTTTCCTCCTTTTTTACCTCTTATTGCTACAAGTGTCTTCTCTTCCATTTTGTATAATTTCAGGTACTTGGATTTCAAATTTAGCTCCATGTTTGTCTTCTATTGTCCATGGGGTTTCCACAAACTTTTCTTGTGTTCCAAACTGACTTCGGAGCAAGGAGTTATGCCCCTTGGAAGTAAACTAGTGTCGAAAATACACCTTGTATTGTTTTAGCTGTAACTTTCTCATTCGAGCTTTGTTTTTCGTTTGGAATAGCTCATTGTAAATATCTCACTAAGATCTTTCTTTCTAGCAAAAAAGACTTGTGTACCAATGGTACAGACATTTCTCTCAATTTTGACTACCTAAATATGATATTTAGGCCCTTAAAATGCCTCTGCAAGTTGATGACTTTCAAAATATGTAAAATTTCCATAGAAATTGATCGATTTATTGTTGTAATAGTCCAAAAATTTGACCTGCGCCTGAACCTGGGCGATTCGACTGACATGGCATGGCACATGTTTGTTGATTCCTCCTGTCATCCATTTATTTGGCCATGTCGCTATACATTAATCTCCTCTATCGACCATCGACCAAGCCTACTGAAATTTGAACCCGCAAGCTGATCAGATTTACCCTCACAACCTTTTCCCATCAAGAATATCAACTTACCATTTATCGTGACTTTCCCGCAACCTGCATCCTGCAAGCCTATCGGGCTTAGCCTTTGCGGCTTTACCTTTGCAGCATTACCTTCATGAATTTTACATTTGTGCCCTTTTCCATGCAGACTATTGAGTTGATATGATATTAAAACATTTTCGTGACTTGTGGCCTGCAAGTCTATCGAGATTAACTTCATGGAATTTTCCTATGGAGTATTCTCTCACAAGACCTTTCCCTCGAACCTCTCCTCATGAGCTTCTTCCAGCAAGATTATCCACACAAGATTTACTCCCGCGACCTTTCTCCTGTGGCCTTTTCAAGCTACCCACCATTAAGATTCATCCACAACCCGCAACCCACAAGCCTATCAAGCTTAACTTCATGGAACTTTTCCCACAAAATTATCAAGTAGCATGTGATTGAGTTGTTCTGACGAGGCTTTTTCCCCGTGATTTTTTATCCTGCGAGACTATTGACTTAGGATTTTTCTTCCCAAGCCCATGTTGGATATCGACTATCAATCTTTGAGATCGAGGTCATCCCAGTCATCAGTCCAACAAATATATCCCATGACCTCTGCTTTCTGCCACCGTGGACCCTATTAGTCCATGTCACGATATGGTCCACGTCATCCTATGTACGAAATTCTTCCAAAAATTCTGTAAATTATAATGTTTTTTGAGAATTTTATAAATTCTCGAGAATTTTCCTTCAGTAAACTTGGAAGTTTTTATTCGTTCCAAAATTAATCTCGGTCTTCAATCACCAAGTCAAATGTGACTTGGTTCGTCACTTCTCCAACTCTTTAGTCACCATGACAGTGCGAAATCCAGCCTTCCCAACCGAATTTAACTCTGCAACCTCTAGATTTATGCCATTAATCCAGTCTTCTACGGTTCTGAGGAAAATTATCTTGAATTTTCTCACAAATTTAGGGATTTCACTTTGTTTTCACCATTTTCTCCAAATCTGTCACATGTGAAACTCTGCAACCATGAATTTCTACCAAATTCACATGGGCCTTGGCCCATACAAGCTCAGTGTTGAACCTTGAGCTCTAATACTAGATTGTAATGTACCCTCCTACTAAAAAAAAAACTAAAACTCCCTACAGATAAAGTAAACTAAGCGGTAGCAGGCCCATAAAATTTCAGCAAAACAACGTGTTGATTTACTCATGCAACAAACAACATAGTAAAAACCATGAATGCATGAAAACCTAGCAAACATAACAACATTCAAATTATCATTTACATAGTGGAAATAATCATAATAAAAAAACATAAAACTTATATATATATATATATATATATATATATATATATATATATGTAAGTTAATCAACTGACTATGTACGAAGGGCATTCCTCCCAACCATAGGCTTGTTGTTCATTTTATTTCAACAACAAACCACCCCCAGCTGAGGCTATGAGTCCACAATGAGATTTGGCCCTCTTGGTTGTCCACTCTCTACATTCAAGAGCCCAAAACCCACGTTCTACTCCAATAGAAGTTCCAATCCACCAACTATCTTCCCCACAACTTGCACAACCCAAGGAATGTACCCCCTTCACTGCATCATAGTCCCTCAAGTTGTATTGTTTTTTTATTAGGGATTAAATGCACTCGGTTGGCCAGGAATATTACAACGGGGGACTCTAGGAACTATCAGTTGCTCCGAGAGTTCTCACAATGGCCTTCACAATGCTCTTAAGCTATTTCCTCAATAGGAAATGCACTACAGGCTTACAACCCGTCTTACAGGCACACATGACACATTTCTAGCATAAACACATCCCAATAATGGTTTTCTTCAAGCACAACATGGTTGGTGCTCTTTCTAGCACTCAAGTCTTCTCTTGTTTCCCAAAAACCACCTGTAAAAACTCCTCCTTTTTCCCATACGAATTTCATTCTTCTCCCTTGCTTGATTGATTCTCACTCTTCCCCAAAAGGATGATTACACTCAACCCATGTTGTGATAACTGAGTGCGATAACTTCCTCACCCAACCTCTTACATGAATTGAATGATTAGCTTGAGGGAAACTCAACAACAAATTAGAAGGTTCATTCAACAAAGAAAAATCAAGGAAAAGGTTTGGATTTTAAAACCCCTAAATAAAACCCCCTTTATCCCCCTCTCTTTTGTAATCATATCCCCCCATCATTATCGTCCCTCTCGTATCGCAACCAACGATTATTATTTTTATCAATCATTTCAATGTACATAATACATGGTTCAACCCTCAACCATATTGATCAATATAGGCTCTTTGTCCCAAACATATCGACTGACCAGCCTAAATTATAGTTACACAACTACATTATAATTTTTGGGAATTAAAATTGGGGATGTTACAAGGAGTGTTGTAGAATGTTTTGACTCTTTTGCTAGCAAACCCAATTCAAATAGAATGTTGGCTTTGTCACTTTCTAGGTCCAAACTAAACAAGATTGTAATTCTCTACCAAAGCCTCTGATATATCAACTCTAAAACCCAACTAAACATAGACAATATAGCCCATAGACTACACTAAATTGAATAGAAGACTTAGACACCTGGTATTGAGATAAATTAACCAGGAGTGTATTAAGTGTTTCAAATCAAAAATAGAATAGAAACTCCACTCTAGGAAGATACAATGCTAGACTAGCCTTACTTGCTTCAACCATAGCCTGGAAAGAGGAAGGCTCACCTAGAAAGACCACACTGAGCAAGGCCAAAAAAATCACAAAACCACATAATTCGCGCCATAACCTAGGTTCTTATAAATATAATTTATTTCCACCAACTAAATAGAACATTCTTGAACCCCATTCAAGACAATGAGAATAAAACATAATATATACTAGAGGTGAAATCATCCCAAGATGCCATCCACGTTGTGCACTTATTCTAAATATCTTCAACCGCATTATCCCACCATTCATACAGAGCTTCATTCCTACACATTCAATAGCCCTCAACGAATTAACATTTTGCATGCGATATAAGGTGGGAATCATATTCCATTCTCTTGTTTCAAAAAAATGGAGTTTGATTTCCAATTTCACTTGATGTTAAGACCTATAATCATTTAATTGATTGTCGACTATTATATACACAAGGGACATTGAATATAGTTCTCTCCCCACCCCCCCACCTTTTCCAATTTGGCCTTGGCTAAATAAGTGGCAATTTTTGCCAAGATATCAGCCTCCTCATTAATCTCATGCTTAATGTGATAGAAGGAGATAGATTTGATGAATTTTTCCTCTAGAGAATATTGCACTAAGACTTTGGCCAATTTGTTGTCCAAAGGGTGTGACTTCCCTAGCATTGCTTTGATAACAATCTTGGAGTCCCTTTTCCAAGATAAGGCGCCTCTTAGTAATGTGTAGGCTTCTACAATGTTATTTGACACTTCTCCTATACTCTGCAAATAGGATGCTACATGTATTCCTTTGGGATCATAGAGTATCCCCACTCTTGCCACCCCTAATTCACTTATGCCTCCATTATTATTGGTTGGTGTTTAAGGAATCCAAGCCATTCTTCCCTAAAGGCCCTATCAAGTTTCACATATAATTTATATAATAATGATTATTAAAATAATAAAAAATGAAATATGATAATTTTTTATAATTTTTAATGTAATTTTCATTTTAGTGCTATATCAACATATAATAAAAAATTTAATTAAATGATTTAATTTGTACTTAATCATCCATTACAAATTTATCTCTTTAATAATATGCCTTTTAAAATTGTATAATGCTTTTTAAAATTACAGATATTAACATGTGAGAATAGAAAAACAATTAAGTGGTTTGACATGGGGTGGAATTAAATTTAAAAATCCTTTTAGTAAATCAATTTTTTTTAATTAAATAGAAAAAAAATTTAAATCATTTTCTAAAATGTTAGAGCAGTTTGGCATGGTTGGAAATTAAATTGAAAGAAATTTTTAATTGAGAATCATTTAATATATACATTTAAATAATTTTTATATTGAGAAACATTTATATATACATTCATTAAAGCTAGCATACCCGTGAAGCAGGGAAGGAAACACGAAAGTGAAAAAGCTCATAGAATATTTGCAACAATACTATAACTCTAAAACACCCAAGTAAAAAAGCTGGCAATTTATATGCAACAATACTATAACTCCAATCATTCCCATTGTATATATGTGATCGTGACTTTTCAAGAGAGAAATGGAAAAGAAGGAAGATCCCACAGAACCTACATGAACAAGATAAACATTAACTCACATTTATTCATGTTAATTTTACTAAATTCTTCATAAATATTCAATTAAAAATGATATCTTTGTTTTATTTTTCTACCTTTTAATACAAATTGCTCAATTTCTTTTTTCTCAAATGGATTACTTAATTATCATTTTTTTTCTCAAAATTATTGAAATTTAGGTTATAACTTTGTAGTTGACTATGGAAATATTGAATTTATCTGCAGTTTTTTAGACCATAACTAAAACTAAACTAAGGTTATTATTCAGGAATGAGAGTCCGAGTTGCAGTCGTAAGAAATAAGGTAGGCAACCTGGACATGGAAGGGGCCTGGAAGCTCTTGCTGGCCATGTGTAAAGGGGTAGCCTATGCCACTGTACTTTGTTGCATACCTTTTTGTTTGTGGAGGACTGAAGGGTAAAAAGTGAAGATCCGGTCTCAGTCTCCTGCCTTGATCATGACCCATGTACAATGTGTTGTTACTAGATGCCTAATGTATTGTCACTGGATTCTTGGAGCTCTTCTCTTTATACATGTATTTTTGTATTATATAGTTTCTTCGGGTGATCGTGTGGATTGCCCTGTGACTGAGTGGGCTCGACATGTACAAACAGTGGTTACCCTATTGAATTATTCTTCCTTTAATTATAAAGCACCCACTTAGTTTCTTTTTAGGCTATGTAAGGTGTTTTTTGTAGGCTATGTAAGGTGTTTTTTTATGGCAATAGACTCAACTCTGCTCATATATTTTCATTGTTCTCGACTCTACTCATATATTCTCATCACTTGTCGTTGAAAAGGAGTTGGTTTGCATATGAATGAACGTTGTATCCCACCAAAAAGATCAAATAACAATCGTCGAGGATATAACATGTTGCCATTCCATGGGAGTTTCTTGCTCCCTCACAAGGCACGAGGTATAATTAATTCCTAGTTAAATATGGATTCACAAAGTCCTAGAGGAGGCATGACAAAAGATGAAGATTTTAAGCTTATTAAAACCCGGGATTTCGAAAAAATTTATTATTCCTCATGCTCCTAGATCTTGGCTAGGCTTAATAAGTATTTTTTATGGTGTTTTCCAATTGTTGTATTGTTGTGTGGAGACTCAGGTTCTAAAGGTTTACATACAATGCTTTCCTTTTTAACCTTTAAAATGACAAGATATAACACATTGTAATTTATCATCTTAAAATTCTCTACAATAGTTTTTTACGGGTGGAAGGATGCTCTGCCATCGCTCAAATATTGTCCCTGACAGACGGCTACCTAGCTTGTTGGACATGTATCGGACTCTGTCTTGCATTCAATTAATTTTAATCCCACCATAAAATTAAGTTGTTCAACACAAGTGTGAACGGTAGTAGGAAAATGAAAAGGGAAATGATTGGATTGGCATGTGTGAACGGTAGTAGGAAAAATCAAAGGGAAATGATTGGATTGGCCATTGTAGCGGTAAATTTCATTTGATACAGTAGTCGTGGGAAGATTCTACAACGGCATACAAATTTCTTTGAATCTTGAGAATAAATTTGTTGATTGTGTTATTTGGATGGAGACAGAATTATGATTGTCACTCTATGGTGGATCTTTCAAATTTGGATTGGTCAACTGTGAAAACAAGGGGCGAGTTTCCAAATGAAAAAAATCACATATGTGAAAACTGTAAAAATAGGTGGAGGTGAAAACTATAAAAACATGTGACAATTTCTCATTCGTCATGGACAGACAACGAAAATCATTAGAGAACCCTTCCCACAACACTTGATATCATCACATCGGTTGTCTTTGTCGTATATTAGCTACAAAACACAAAGAACAAACAACATCTAAAGCTCATTTTTGTTATGGTTGTGCATAGTACAAAACCCTAGAGGTAAACACAAAATATAAAATTACTTGCACAAATTGTCTAGAAGCTCCCTGGGCTGAAGAGCGTTTGGAAAAGGTACACTTACGAATCAATGAAGCTCAAATATTTAATTGAAGAAAAAAAATATTTAGTCAAAATGACAGTGGAAATGAGTGGTAAAAAAACTTAATAGAAATGACACCCCGAGACCCACAAAGGAGACCAAGACCAATGATAAGGAACAAATGCAATGCAAGGTTTAAGCGTACTATTTGAAACAAATGAAACCGTATACATCCTAAATCAAGTACATATGCAATTATAGGAAGAGATTCACATAGGGGATTCCAACGAATATGCAATTTGGAGTCGATGAAGTTAGAGTCGGTGAAGTTAGGTTCAGTTTTATCTCTACATTGTAGGTTCAAAACTGGCAGAGTGCTAGCAAAGTAACAAGGGTCCATACAAAACAGAGGGGTAGTTTGGAGTCGTTAAAGGAAACAGTCTTATTTCTCCGACTGCTATGGGATCAGCATGCCCTTGGGGATTTTAATTTATAAAAGGAACTGATACTTACTCATAGCCATGAGTAGGAGAACAAGAGTTGGAGGATCCTGAGAAATCTGAAGAGGTGATTGGAATAGAAATGGAAAGCTCGGTAGTGGAGGAGTTCCTATTATATCTCTCCTCATCCAATTCAGTCCATGAAAGAGTAGAGGAGTCCTGTGATCTTGGCCACTCATCAAAAAAATTCCACAGAGGAGTCTCTTGATCTCGACTAGTTCAATTTTAACATTAACAGGATGATCCTGCACAGCTCCAAACCTGTTGGTCAAAAAGGAATGTTGTTGTTTTGTAGCGTCATCAATAGGGAAGTTGGACTGTGAAACTGAATGGGCTCATTTTCGAAGGCATCAAGGAACGTCATCCACTGTCCACAGATGAACTCAACATTGACTAGGCATCGATACCCAAACCTTTAGAAGTCCCAGAAACTTTGCTGGAGAAGAACACATTCTCATCGATGTCTCCTTTCATATACCTAATAACATAAAAGAAGAAATTGTCAATGCCAACCCAAAGAAACAAGTATTCCAGATCAATTCTAGGGAGATATATGAGTTCAATCATTTGATAGGTTCAATCATTGTAGTTTCGTCTGCTTTCCCTTAGCACTGGTTGCAGTGACCAAGATCATAGTGATGCTCAAGAATGGAAAGTCACAGTCAGCAGCAGCAGCAGCAAGAAACATATTTGGAGGGTTAGAGAACATTCCAAGCTAGCCTCAGGAGTTCAAATACAAAGACCTAAATAAGACCACCAATAACTTAAGTTCCAAAGACGAATTGGGAAGAGGCACCTTTAGAATTGTTTACAGAGGGATTCTCCCAAAGGAAAAAACCATTGTTTCCATAAAACGCATTGCCAAAGACTCAGAACGAGGTAAACAGGAATTTATATCAGAGATCAGCATTATCAACCGCCTTCGCCATCGAAACTTGATGCTGTTGTTGTGGTGGTGCCATGAGAAGGGGCAGCTGATGATGGTTTATGAATGCATGTCCAACGACAGTCTGGACAAACATATTTTCAATAGCGATATTGTCGATGGATTTCTGGATTGGGAGAAAAGATAAAACATCATCTCAGGTATCGCCTCTGCTCTATTCTACCTACATGAGGAATGCGAGCAGCATGTGATTCATCAGGATGTGAAAGCCAACAACATCATGCTCGATAGTGTTTACAATGCCCAACTCGGCGACTTCGGCCTCACCCGTCTGATTGAACATGATCGGAGGTCCTTCACAACCACTGGTCTAGTAAGAACCATGGGCTACATCGCGTTTGAGTTCTTTCACACCGGGCGATCCATGACAAAATCATACATGTTTAGTTTCGACGTCGTTTCCCTTAACGTCACCTGCGGAAGGGATCCCACATTTCACAGCCCAGAAGCGTCAGACCTAATCGGTTGGGTTTGGAAGTTGTATCGCAATAACAAGCTCTTGGAATCTGCCGACACCAAGTTTGGAAGCATCAACGATAACGAGGAGGACATCAAATGTTTGCTACTCCAATCTGAATCTGGAGGCCCACTTTACCATGAGGGAGGTTACACAGATACTAGTTCAGACCATGTCTGTACCGTATGTACCTCCCTTCAGGTCGCCGTTCGTATGGTCCCATATGCCCTCCAACATCAGTTTCGCAATCACTTTCACCACAAATTCAATAAATAGCAGTGGAAGTGTACTGAGCTCCATGAAAACGGAAATGCAACTGCGAGGTGATTTGAAGCAGAAATCTAACCTCCCCTTTGGAGGACAATGCCTGCTATTGACTTGGCATGGTAGTTGAATATCAATAACACAACCAATGTTCTATCCCTGTAAGAGCTTAAGAAATTTAACAGTTGAGCATTCCATCGCCTCCCAGGGTTTACTCGATCATCATTCGGAATATTCCATTCTATAACTCGGTGTGATTAAAATTTAACATCAGTGCCTCGATGGACGAATGAAAAAGAGAAAAAAAACTACGATTAAAGAAATCTCAAGACTCATCGTGAGATATATTTCCATAATGTTGGATCACGGAATGTTTCTCCATGCTCGCCTATGGTTGTAAGGTGAATGTTGCTCCATGCTCGCCTATGGCTGTAAGGTAAATGTTGTTACATGCTCGCCTATGGCTATAAAGTGCTAGGGTTTCTTCCTCTCTCAGGGTTCACATACACGAACATAATAGAACATAGAACAATCACATACACAGACATAACACAACAGAATATTTGGGAAATATTAAGCACTTAGTTTGGTGCATCTTGGTTGGTGAATGATAAATAATGTGTATTCAATAGTAAGAATATACTATGTAGTAAATCATTGATTGATTCACTATTTAATACTTTTCATATCTTTGTATATAATTTCATGTTTTAAGAATTTTTTACTACATAATGTATATCTCTTATTCAATGCATCTCTTTATTAGGTTCAGTATTTAATATTTTTCATACCTTCATATATAATTTCATGTTTTAAAATTTTTTTACTACCGAATGTATATCTCTTATTCAATGTATCTCTTTATTTAATGATGTGAAGTTAATTTAATAGAATAACTTCCCATTTGATATATTTTTTATTAATGGTTTGTAAATAACTTCTCATTAAAAACTATCCATTACGTGGTAAGTCACACTTCTCTTAATAATTGAGTTTTGTAATTTTCAGTGAAAATGTATGCACTTAATAATTGAGTTTTGTAATTTTCAGTGAAAATGTATGCATTAGGTGGTAACTCACCGTGTAAGATGTGGATGAATAGCAGGTCAAGTCCCCATGTAAGATGTACATGAATGTGCCCATTAGTTAAAATTGTTTATTGAAGGAGGCAATGGAAAAAAGTAGCCTTTTGCGTTCTAGCAGCCTAAATTTGTCTGGAAGTAGTGATCGATTCCCAGGTCTGTCATCGACTTTAAGAGTGCGCAGATGCGATGAAGAGGCGTTGGCATGGGAAACAATAGAGAGGCTCCACACATACGATCGTCTAAGAACTTTGTTACTGAAGGACCTTGTAAACAATCAATCAATCGGATCCGGTCACAGCCAGGTCGACGTCACAACAGAAACACAAACATAATTTCTCGTGAATGGTAACAGGATAGGTGGAGAGTCCAGGGCGAATGGCAATTCAACAGGGGGCGGGTTCCAAGTGGCTATGGACAGACGACGAAGGCTTGGACAAAAACACCCCCTTAAAAACATCTTCGGTGTAATACTAGCATACCCCCTAAGCAAGGGAATGGGAATGCGAAGTAATTTGAGGGAGGTTTCATTAAGAAGGTTTCATATTAATGTTGTTAATTGAGATTATAAAAGATTTTAGGGACGTTTCATATTAATGTTGTTAATTGAGATTATATAAATATTTTAATTAAAATGAATGTATTTAAAGTTGAGTGTTTGGCTCATGCCCCTAGTTGGTTCACTATTTGGATGATGTTTGACTCATGCCCCCAAAGTGTCTCAAATTGTATAAAGAAAACATAGAAACATGGAACTGTTCACCACTCCGTTCATTGGGCAGACAAACAATGTTTGACAGTGCAACCTTTTACCTCAACCCTTTCTACCCACCTAAACAGTGTGCCCACTACCATCACATTGCAACCTTTTACCTCAACTCTTTCTACCCACCTAAAGAGTGTGCCCACTACCATCTATAAGCGAAGACCTTACATAAAGCCTCTAAAACACCATCTATCTTCCCCTCGATACATGTCTCTAAATACGTATTTTAAGTTTATATGTTTCCTCTATTTTTTTATATACTTTATATTTATAAAGTTTATATTTTTCTTCCATATATAAATATTTATATATTTGTATTTAAGATATATAATATTTAATACTACACACATAAAAATTTAAAGAAAAAATGTTATTTATTATAAAAAAAAAATATATATATATATATATAAGATAATAATATTATAAAATATATTAAGTTTATAAAATTTAATATATACTAAATGTAATGTTATTTATGTAATAATATACACAAGGTATTATTTTTTTTATATAAAATTTATACATAATAAGTTTATAAAATTTAATATATAATAAGTTTAATGTTATTTATGGAATAATATGAACAAGTTTATAATATTCTTTATTTTTTATATTATATGTAGTATTTAGAAATTACAAACTTACTATCATTCTATTTGGAATTGAGTCATATTTGATAGGTAAACAAAAGTAACAAACAGATCATTATGAAAGTAATGTTTCAAACATTGTAATAGAAATGAAGACTAAAGATCAAACATATTAGAAAATTCAGGTACAACTCACTTCGAGGAGTTTGACATTCTCTTTGCAACGTCAACCTACCCAGCTTTTATGTTCCATCCATACCGCTCTCAACAAGTGTCCAACCTCCCTACCGACAACCTTCCCGAGCAACTGTACAACGGAATCATTTTTAAAATCTTGCTTATCTTCACCTAGTTGTTGGATATCTTTAGTTCTATCCTCTAGCTACTGTTCAACAATAAGCACATAATAGTTTAAAGATAATAGTGTTTATTAAAAGTTATGTACACTCATTGTTTTTTGCTGCAAGGCTTTGCTAATAACCTAAAAATTTGGAATGCACTTTAATTGAAACACATTCACATCCTTGCATGCGTTATTCGATATGACCTCCGTTGGATCACTCTCATGGATATTTTAAAAATAGTTATCCTTCTTCGATATGACAAAAGATTTATACATTAAAACCAAAAATAGTTATCCTTCTTTGATATGACAAAAGATTTATACATTAAAACCAAAACTTAAAACGTTTCCATTTTACAATAAAAACCAATATGTCATGAATTCCATGAAAAGATAATTGAAAATATTGAAACAATGGGTTATTAATTTATTTCCAAATATAAATGATTGAAAAGAGAACTTTATTTCCAAATATAAATTATTGAAAAGAGAGACAATATTTTGTGAATATTGAAAGAGAGAGAATATGTATTTATAACTTGCAGATAATTATTCATCATATCACCTACATCACATAGAGAGAGACAATGTTTTGTGAATATTGAAAGAGAAAGAATATGTATTTATAACTTGCAGATAATTATTCATCATATCACCTATGTTTGCCTTATTTTTTTCTAAATAGATGATTGCAAGAATCTAGAGTAAAAATCTTATTTCCACATTGTAAGCACACATAAATTTTATTATACAACCCTTAAGAATAATGACAAAACAATGTGGGTACCTTATAAGAGTGAACTAAGTTTGTTCTTTTCAATATCTATATTTAGGTTTTATTTCCTAAGTTTATCAAATAAACATAACCTTGAAAACAACTCCAACAACCTCATGTGATAATGCTTGACACATGTGATAATGCTCATGTGATAATGCTTGACACATCTGATAATGCTTGACATGACAAGTTTGTATGATAGATATACTTTGTAATCACATTCATGCGAATTCACTTTGACAACTTTTAAAATCCATAGTTTTTAAAGTTATTACATAGATTTTGAGTTTTATTATTAGTCACAATTAAAGTTTCGTCATTCATTATTACATGTTATAAAAAATCCCATTATAACATAATGTTATATTACATAGTAAATATATTTTATATTACATAATAAATATATTTGAAATGTTGTCATATTCTATACATTCAGTCAAAAATCTTACAACCATTTTGCAATATTCTACAATAAATATATTTGAAATATTCATTCAAAGATCTTACAACCATCTTAAAAACACAAATTCCTTTTGCATAAAAATATATACAACCAAGTTATTATGACAATAATATTTTGTATATGCCAATTAAAAAAAATAGATTAATTATAATAGTAGTTATGAAAACTCTCTTACAATTAACTTTAAAAACTAATTTGAATGTTTACTATATATTTTTTTACTTAAAAAACTAATTTGAATGTTTACAATATATTTTTTATGATATCTTTAAATTAATTATACAAAAATTTTTATTTATATTTACAAATTTGATTAAAATTTCAAATCATTTTTATAACACTATTTTCATAATTTTGAAAATTTAATAATAAATCACGAAATATCATATACTTATTCATTTATTTAAAAACCATATTTATTATATAAATAAATCTATTCCACAATTCATAATATTAATTTTAGATTAAATTTATTAAATAATAACAAAATACATTTTACAATTCATAATATTAATTTTAAATTAAATTTATTAAATAGTAACAAAATACATTCTACAATGGGAGTATGTAAAATCGTTGGGTGGAGGGAATCTCATACACCAATTTGGTGTGTGGCAGTGACCATAAAAATATATTATTATTATTATTATTATTATTATTATTATTATTATTATTATTATTATTATTATTATTATTTAAATTTATCATAAAAGAGTACCATTCCATATATCCACCTTGAATTGAATTTATTACACAACAAAACACATTTTACAACACTATAATCTACAACACTATAATAAAGATTTAAAGTATTGTTGATAAATTAATGTGACTTTTTATTACCTCCTACAAATGACCTTGAAAATATGGCTAAAATAAGCCAAAAGTCCAAACCATATCACCCTT
>JASDQU010241532.1:44197-55309 GCA_032191745.1 Picea mariana
TAAACATGTAGCAAACAAACCCTCATTTTGACAATAAATTGGAGTTGAATCCAACATAATTTCTAGGTAGGGTCAAAGTTCCACCATGATCCAAGTGCAATTCATGGTAGAACTTTTCCCCCAAGTGTTTTGGAAAAATTGATTTGAGTTTTGGATTAACTAAAATCAAACTTGTTGGGTCACCTAATTTTAGCTAATGGGGGGAATTTTGCTACACAGTTAGTTAGAACCATATGTTGTTGTGGGCTATGTTGCTATCCCACACAATCAATGTAATATGGGATAACATACAAGAGAAAAACCTTCTCAGGATAAATAAACTATAATACCCATGTTTCCCTCAGCTTGTAATTAATCATTAATTAGGATTACCATGCTATGGCGTGTGAATGATGTAAATGCATTTTGTTTAGATTGTCAACGACTGAATGTGGGGGTGAAGCCTTGAAGTACTGGCCATGATATCACTAAGGGAAAGAATGGAAAAACTATAAGAGAGGGTTCATTATGTCAAATAACCCCAAATTTCCCCTTGTTGGGAATAACAAATCCCCTCTATATTCCAAGGAGAGGAATCAGTTAAGGAAGGAAGGAATGGTGGTTGAATAATCAACCACCCCCATGAATGGAAGCATGGTTTGGATGAGGAGATAGGAGGTTATCAGCCTGAAGTACCATAGAGCCATCCAGACTGTTGGCAACCCTACATGTTTTTTCTATTTGAACGACAAACAACACTTCTTGTAGCCGCCTTCACCTCATCCTGTTCATATTATCATTTTAGGATGATCGCTAGGTTATGAAAGATGTTTGATTATTCTTTTATATTCGTGTTTTCATGCTTGATTCATGACTGAAAGCATGAATCAAGCATGGAAACTTAGTTTCGTATTATATCCCTAGTTAAAATGTTCTTTTAAAGGTTCATTGTGCTTACATCTACTTCATATTTAATACTTGAATGATTTCCTTTTTTATTTTGTTGAATGTTGATATAATACCAAATGTTGATTCGCATTTGAATTGTAAACATATTTATTTTGAACCCTTTGCAAATCGACTATAGTCATTCCAAGACATGCGAATTAATGCACAAGAATCGTGTCCTATACCTGATCTGTGGTTGGAAGAATGAATTGACAGGCTTTTAATTACGAGTTAAAGGGTTTGAGTTATGCTCTGTACTCGAGGTGTTCATTACCAAGAGTGTTCAAACTCCATAACTGAAACCTTCATGTTTATACTATGATCGCGCAGGGATTTTGCTTATTTTGTTTCCATTTCATCCGCTCAGACTTGTTCCTTTTACTGCTGCCATCTAAACCCACAGCTAGCTTGAGTCACCCCTGTTACAGTCTGGTCATACTCTTAATGGATCTTGTTGTCCAAATAGAGTCGAATGGCTCTCAAGCGGTGTTGTCTCATGATGATGCGGTCGAGGATTTGAAAGGCCAGGGTTGGGATACTTTCACTAAGAGGTTCGAAGGGTATAACCTTCACGTGGCTAAGGAATTCGCACAAACATTTGCTAGATGTAGAGCAAAGGTTGGAGATATTCAGTTGGAGGTGACTGAAGAGTTTTTGAGCGAAGCCATAGGGCTCCCTCTCATCGGTCAGAAGTGGTTCAAGAATTCGAAGATCGAAGAAGTTCCCTGGGGCCTCTTCGTGACCTCCAGAAAGATTGAGTGTTGTGAGAAAGGTATTCAGGTTTCTTTGCTTAAGGTTAGATGACATGGTCTCTTATCAGTTCTTAAACAGTTTATAACCTGTGAGGGCCATTATGGCCTGTTTTTTCTTTATCATGTGCAATTGCTTATGCACTTTATAGGTTTTCCTTTGAATGTGTCGTTTTATTTGCTAAGGAGTATGTACAAGATGTCGAAGAGGTATAAAAAACAAAGCTTTGAGTCTAGTCTCTTTCACCACGGTTTAATTTAAATGCTTTTGGTTCATCGTTTGACAATCCCGGGTGATGACTAGGATGGGTTCTTAAACTGAAATTTCTTTGCAACAGTCCTTCCTGTAGAAACCGCTATTGTGGATGGACCACTGATAGGGAAACCGTTTGATGGTTCAAGTAACACGCAATGATTTCTGAAGGAGAACCCTCGTGACGAGGCATTACCTGATAAGTTTTTACATGGGCAACAAGATGTTGGTTATGAGTCAAATGAAACCCCTGTGCATGAATTAGTCGTTGACCCTAAAGCCACTGTAAAAGTCGATAGCGAAAAACCTCACAAACAATTAAAACATAAGCATGCAGCGTTAGGGTTTCGAAATAAAAGGGTTGGTCAGCTAATCTCGAGAAGTTTGAGGAATCGATCTAAGCATCATTTGAGTTCGATTGACCCAATCGAGATCAATGAGGTCTCAGATCTCGAAATTGAAATTTTCCTCGCAGAAGAAGACCCGGGTCGTCATAAATCAGAGCCTACTCAGCGATATGACTTTGTTAGTAATCTCCTACCGCGTCTCAAAGGTAGCAAGGGGTTTACTGGCATTAAGTTTGGTCAAGGGCCGACAACTAGTAATGTTGATATTCTTACACCCAACTATACGCTCCCTCGACAGATCGCTCCTTTTGTGCATTGAGAGGTGTGCTTGCATTGGATTGAATGGTACTATAGTGATATCCCCATTTTACAAGCAAGAATTAAAGCGTTCACAAACCACAATGAATTACTCATAAAAGAAATTCATGACCTCGGAGCAAATGAATAGAGACAAGCCAAGCATCTTAAAAACACAGGCAACATTGTGATAAAGAATGCAGACAGTGTGAAGGCCATAATAAATTCCGAGATATCTTGATCCATGTTTAGTTATTAGTTAAATGGTAAGACGGTTTTTTCCCTCTTATTATAGTCATGTTATTTTTAAAATCAAATTGGTTAAACTTATATTTCTTTTACCAATATAAGATTGGCTATAGAATCGAGAGATTCTGTAGCCAAGTCATTTTCATATAAAATTTAGTAATTATTTGTTAATAAAATATCTAACTTGTTCCTATTTCATTTTTCAATACATGGCATATATGATGTTGATCTTATGAGATGGAACATGTTCATTTTAGATGATTAGTATCTCCTTTTTGTTTATCTTGTAAATAAGAAAAAACTTTTATAAACTTTTGAAGATACGATTTGATCATGAGTGGTTGTAGGCCCTCCATATTTGTAATAGTTTGATCTTATGGGATTTGATCCTATCCTGGGAGATAGGAAGTTGAGGTTTCAAAAACCCTTTAAATACTCTCCATTTTGTAAATGAAGGCATCTTGGCCCGGAACCAAAGATGGACAAATGATATCCCAAGACTTAATGAAACAACATACAACATTTTGGCTTTAGTCCTTTGTTAATGGTGTTTCATTTTATTTAATCCTGGTGCATTAATATGTCTTGTAGCTTTAGACTCAATGATATGTTATGTTTCAAGATATTCACGTTATAAATAATCGTTCATAATTAGTTGTTCCAAATATTAACAATGTGATCATGTTTTCCATTTAAATATCTTGATTTCTCTTCGATGTTTAGTTGAACAGTTTGAAGTGAATGTATTACATTTAGATTTTTCTCATTGTAATTATTTACGATCATAAGATCACAGAATTAATGTGTGTTCCCTATTCTGTTTCTAAAAAAAATCTTGGCTGCCAATACATTCTATGAGTTTATTCGAAACATTTCTAGTATAAGTCTATTGCAGATTAATCTCGTAGACATGGTTGTTGGATGCTCTTTATCCATACAGAGGCCCAGACACATCAGACAAACTAATATGAGGTTAGCTCTTTTGTGTTTCCAATTTCTATCGTTTATATATTAGCGGAACCAAAAAGTGTAGATCGACTTTGACTATCTGTACATCTGTGTTTCATAGTTTAATTAATTCAAGTTTTGTTAGATTTGGAGAAAGAAAAATAAAAATATTTAAATGTGCTTTCTTTATCTGCTTCTCAAAAGAAATTATTTTCACCTTAATTTCGTAAGTTTCTAGTAAAACTTGCAATCTGTAAATGTTGTTCATAAGTGAGATTTTTATGTATTCTTTTTATACGTAAACACATTTCCACTAGTTATATCAGGTTATGTAAATATTTAGTATATATTTTTAGCATTAGTTAATTCTTTTAGGATCTTAGATTGGCTAACGAAGCCATTAAACCCGTCAGAACAATTTACACCAAACGGCTTGGGTTAATTAGACAACTCTGGACCAGACTTGTTCTTCTAGTTGACGGATAGTCAAATTTTCCCTTCAACAAATGGCACTAGAAGGAGGGCTTGATTGCAATTAATGGCACGTGGAAGTCGTAAGACTCCTCCCCCACACACTCACCCCCCTGTAGTAACACGTAGTCGCTCAGACAACAACGTTACTTCTGAAACAACAACTACCTCAAACGATAATCTTGAATTTCCCGTTGAACCAGTAACACCAGCTCCTCAAGGGGTCGACGTACAAGAAATTGTTCGTTAGTCACTTATAAGGACACACAGTGCTTTGGCCCGTATCAGACAACCGGGTAGGCCTCTCAATCAACCTTTAGATTTCTCGGATATCCGAGAACAACTTGAAAGCATTGGTCTGCTTTTAAACCCTTTGAAAGACAATACTACAGATCCTGTCGAAACCCTTATTCTTGGAGTTGGAGGATCTGGTATCCCACCTTCCCCACCTGGTTCATCTCCATCCTCTTCGGGAGGAGATTCATCTGACGAAGGCAGTTCCTCGTCTGAACCATCTCAGCCGTCAACACCACCTACACCCATGGAAAACCAAAACAATCCTGCCAAACCCTAGCTCAATCAAGATGCCATGGTTGTACCTGGACCTCAACACCCATTGCCAAAGCACCCAGAGAAATGGTTACCTAAATTTGATCCGGATTCTAGGTAATCTGTCGAAGATCACATAAAGAAGTTTATATTAGCCATTAGACTCTGAAGTGTAGATCATGAAGACATAGTATGCAGACTCTTTCCTTATACATTTGAGGGCAATGCCTCCACATGGTATTTCGCCCAACAACCCCAGACCATTGTCTCTTGGGACAAATTTGAAAACTGTTTCTTAGAGAAATTTGGAGACGATAAATCCCCTGAAGTCTTGGTTATGGAACTCTCTAGCTTAAAAATGAACCCTAAGGAGAAAGTAAAAGATTTTAACCACAGATTCCTTACGTTAAAGAATCGAATTCTCGCAGATTCAATGCTTGTTGAGAGTCTAATTGTTGCGTATTACACCAAATCTCTACACAATAATACAGCAATTTGAGTTAAAAGGTCTAAAAAATCTATATTGTTGGAAGCCTTCGAGGAGGCCAGCCAAATTGGAAAGGATATATTAAGCTTGAAAGACAATCTCAATAGTGAAGCTGAAACGAATTCATCTTCTAAAAAGAAAATAGAAATCCTTACGAGGCCTCCCCAAGTCAAAGGTAAACCAGAAAATTTAGACCTAGAAAGCTTGTAGAAAGATTTTCAAAAACTATCAAATCAAGTCATTGACTTGAAGAGACCAGCCGAGGAGGCATCCTCAAGCAAAGGAAGTTTTAAACCTCCTTTCAGAAAACCTTTTCCTCCCAATCGGCCAAACCAGACCACTGAAGATCTCAATTTCGAAAGCTTGCAGTACGCTTTGCAAACCATTCTTGAAGCACATGATAATTATGTTCCTCCTGAAAGTTCAGAAGACATAGTTGAGGAAGAATTAGCTGAAGAAGAGGACTCATCTCCCAATATCTTTGGAAACTTTTATAACAATATCTTTCAAGCAAAATTTGAAACCGTCCACCCTTACAACACAAGAAGCAAAACATAGAGCAAACCATCCTCTGAAACGAGTAATAATGTGCTTCCAAAACAATCGAAACAAGCTGAAATAAAACAGAGTTTAACAGCCCCAATCTTAGAATATGACTTGATTGAAGATCTAAAAAAATTGAGGGCTAATATTTATGTTTACGAGCTTTTGAAATTTCCTCTTATTCTACAAAAAATGCTTCAAAATATCGCAGAAAACAGTAAGAACAACGATCCTAGCAATGAGAAGACTGCGAAAATCAGTTCTAAAACAACCAAAAAGATCCCCACTAAAACGACATCCGAAATTCCGAATAAAAGGGATCTAACTGAAAAAACTGTATCAAATGTAGATAAAATTGTTTCAGGGACATCGACAAAAAATCAACAGAATTCTGTTGTTAACACTCATAAAAATGTCCTGCCTTTCTTATTAACTTTTGACATTTTCAATAGAAATGTACACAATTGCATGGTGGATTCTGGCGCATCATCAAATGTGATTCCTTTATCTATTTGCCAAAAAATTAGCGCAGAAGTTTAACCTTCTAGTCTCAAAATCATTCAGCTCGATTGGACGAACGTTAAGGTAATCGGTGAACTTAAGAATGTTCTGGTTAGGTTATCTTCTAATCCTAAGTTTTACCAAATTATTGACATCATTGTTGTTGACATCCCAGAAGTCTATGGTTTGTTTTTAAGCAGCCCTACATGTTTTTGCTATTTGAACGACAAACGACCCTTCCTGTAGCTACCTTCACCTCATCCTGTTCATATTATCATTTTAGGATGATCGCTAGATTATGAAAGATGTTTGATTATTCTTTTATATTCACGTTTTCATGCTTGATTCATGACTGAAAGCATGAATCAAGCATGGAAACTTAGTTTCGTATTATATCCCTAGTTAAAACATGCTTTTAAAGGTTCATTGTGCTTACATATACTTCATATTTAATACTTGAATGATTTCCTCTATGAGTTTGTTGAATGTCAATATAATACCAAATGTTGATTCACATTTGAATTGTAAACATAATTATTTTGAACCCTTTGCAAATCGACTATAGACATTCCAAGACATGTGAATTAATGCACAAGCATCATGTCATGTACCTGATATGTGGTTGGCAAAATGAATTGACAGGCTTGTCATTATGAGTTAAAGGGTTTGAGTTATGCTCTGTACTCGAGGTGTTCATTACTAGGAGTGTTCAAGCTCCATAACTGAAACCTTCATGTTTATACTATGATCGTGCAGGGATTTTTCTTGTTTTGTTTCCATTTCATCCACTCAGACTTGTTCCTTTTACTCCTGCCATCTAAACCCACAGCTAGCTTGAGTCATCCCTGTTACAGTCTGGTCATACTCTTAATGGCTCTTGTTGTCCGAATAGAGTCGAATGGCTCTCAAGCGTTGTTGTCTCATGATGATGCGGTCGAGGATTTGAAAGGCCAGGGTTGGGATACTTTCATGAAGTGGTTCGAAGGGTATAACCTTCGCGTGGCTAAGGAATTCACACAAACATTTGATGGATGTAGAGAAAAGGTTGGAGATATTTAGTTGGAGGTGATTGAAGATTTTTTTTAGCGAAGCCACAGAGCTCCCTCTCACCGGTCAGAAGTGGTTCAAGAATTTGAAGATCGAAGAAGTTCACTGGGGCCTCTTCGTGACCTCCAGAAAGATTGATTGTTGTGAGAAAGGTATTCTTGTTTCTCTGCTTAAGGTTAGATGGCATGGTCTCTTATCAGTTCTTAAATAGTTTATAACCTGTGAGGGTCGTTATGGCCTGGTTTTTCTTTATCATGTGTGAATGCTTATGCACTTTATAGGTTTTCCTTTGAATGTGTCGTTTTATTTGTTGAGGAGTCTGTACAAGATGTCAAAGAGGTATAAAAAATAGATCTTTGAGTCTAGTCTCTTTCACCATGGTTTAATTAAAATTATTTTGGTTCATCATTTGACAATCTTGGGTGATGAATGGGATGGGTTCTTAAACCGAAATGGCTTTGCAATAGTCCTTCCTGTAGAAACCATTGTTATGGATGGACCACTGATAGGGAAACTATTTGATAGTTCAAGCAACAGGTCAGGATTTCTGAAGGAGAACCCTCGTGACGAGGCATTACCCGATCAATTTTTACATGGACAATAGGATGTTGCTTATGAGTCAAATGAAACCCTTGTGCATGAATTAGTCGTTGTCCCTAAAGCCACTGTAAAAACCAATAGCGAAAAATCTCACAAACAGTTAAAAAAGAAGCATGCAGCGTTAGGGTTTCGAAATAAAAGGGTTGGTCAGCTAATCTCGAGAAGTTTAAGGAATCGATCTAAGCTTCATTTGAGCTCGATTGACCCGATCGATATCAATGAGGTCTTAGATCCCGAAATTGAAATTTTCCTCGCAGAAGAAGACCCAGATCGTCATAAATCAAAGCCTACTCAGCCATACAACTTTTTTAGTAATATCCCACTGTGTCTCAAAGGTAGCAATGGGTTTACTAGTATTAAGTTTGGTCAAGGGCCGACAACTGGTAATGTTGATATTCTTACACCCAACTATATGCTCCCTCGACAGATCGCTCCTTCTATGCATTGCGAGGTGTGCTTGCATTGGATTGAACGGTACTATAGTGGTATCCCCATTTTACAAGCAAGAATTAAAGCACTCACAAACCACAATGAATTACTCATAAAATAAATTCATGACCTCAGAGAAAATGAACAGAGACAAGCCAAGCGTCTTAAAAAGACAAGCAACATTGTGATAAATAATGCAGACAGTGTGAAGGCCATAATAAATTCCGAGACATCTTGATCCATGTTTAGTTATTAGTTAAATGGTAAGATGATTTTTTCCCTCTTATTACAATCATGTTATTTTTAAAATCAAATCAGTTAAACTTAGATTTCTTTTACCAATATAAGACTGGCTACAGAATCGAGAGATTTTGTAGCCAAGTCATTTTCATATAAAATTTAGTAATTATTTGTTAATAAAATATCTAACTTGTTCCTATTTTGTTTTTCAGGACATGGTATATATGATGTTGATCTTATGAGATGGAACATGTTTGTTTTAGATGATTAGTATCTCCTTTTTGTTTATCTTGTAAATAAGAAAAAAACTTTTATAAACTTTTGAAGATACGATTTGATCATGAGTGGTTGTAGGCCCTCCATATTTGTAATAGCTTGATCTTATGGGATTTGATCCTATCCTAGGAGATAGGAAGTTGAGGTTTCAAAAACCCTTTAAATACTCTCCATTTTGTAAATGAAGGCATCTTGGCCTGGAACAAAAGATGGACGAACGATATCCCAAGACTTAATGAAACAACGTACATCATTTTGGCTTTAGTCCTTTGTTAATGGTGTTTCATTAATGTTTCATTTTATTTAATCCCAGTGCATTAATATGTCTTGTAGATTTAGACTCAATGATATGTTATGTTTCAGGATATTCACGTTATAAATAATCGTTCATAATTAGTTGTTCCAGATATTAACACTATGATCATCTTTTCCATTTAAATATCATGATTTCTCTTCGATGTTTAGTTGAACAGTGAAGTGAATGTATTACATTTAGATTTCTCTTATTGTAATTATTTACAATCATAAGATCACAGAATTAACGTGTGTTCCCTATTATGTTTCTAAAAAAAATCCTGGTTTCGAAGCAGTTTTAGGATAAGTCTATTGAAGATTTATCTCGTAGACATGGTTGTTGGATGCTCTTTATCCATACAGAGGCTCAGACACATCAGACAAACTAATATCAGGTTAGCTCTTTTGTGTTTCCAATTTCTGTCATTTATATATTAGCGGAACCAGAAAGTGTAGATCGGCTTTGACTATCTGTACATCTGCGTTTCATAGTTTAACTAATTCAAGTTTTGTTATATTTGTAGAAAGAAAACAAGAAATATTTAAATGTGCTTTCTTTATCTGCTTCTCAAAAACAATTATTTTCACCTTAATTTCATAAGTTTCTAGTAAAACTTGCAATCTGTAAATGTTGTTCATAAGTGAGATTTTTATGTTTTCTTTTTCTACGTAAACACATTTACAATAGTTATATTAGGGTATGTATATATTTAGTATATTTTTTTAGCATTAGTTAATTCTTTTAGGATTTTAGATTGGCTAATGGAGTCATTAAACCCGTCAGAAAAAGTTACACCAAACGGCTTGGGTTACTTAGACAACCTCGGACCGGACTTGTTCTTCTAGTTGACGAACAGTCAAATTTTCTCGTCAACACAGACCCATGCCAACCCAAGTTTCCTTCTGACAGAAGGAACCAAATAGGTCAAGAACCATCCTGGGAAAGGTAGGAAGGGGATATACACATGCAGAGAGTGGAGGTAGATGGGTGAGGCTCTGTAGAGAGCAGGAGAGAAACCAGACAAGAGTGCATGCACATAGGGGAACGTGCGACCTGGATATGCAGAAGGAAAGAGAAAAGATGTGATTTTGATGTTGAGGAAGCATTTGATAAACCTCACAGGTTGCTCTGAAAGAGAGAGGATCTCTGAGAAACAATATAAATTTCCCTGGTGATATCATGGCTTGGCACGGGGGTGGCCAGAGTGCTAAGAGTGAATGCCTTTGAGCCTATGGTTGGGTGGAAAGGCGCACACCCACACTCAGTTAGTTGGTTGCAACCTGTAATAGATAAGTATTCTCATATCCTCTGTAATTGAACTATAACTGTAAATTAAAGTTGGATATCCTATGAATTTTTTAGGTATGTGCATGTCTTCTTGATGATTAGACTGTGTCTCTCTATCTTTGCCTGATCATGTATTTAATCAAGTAAGGAACTATATGGTTTGTACACGTAAATGCTTGAGCCATGTAGTGGCTCAAGTTTAAGCAAATGAATTGTGAGTTCATCGACCTTGGGCATAGTTTCCCGTATGCATGTCAAGACTGCCAGTTGTTTTGAGTCTCCTGGGAGAAGGAGTCTGTTAAGCTCAGGAGAAAGAGAGAAAAATGCGCATTGGCGCCTAATTCTTTCAGAACTGACAAAGCTCAGGAAGGATAGTAAGATTGAAGTCTCGAAAGGGAAGATCCTTTTGTTTGGAAGATGAGCGGATGCGATCCATTTGGGAGGATCCAAGGTTTGTCACGACCATTGGATTTGGAGAAGGAGAGCAAGTGTTAACTCCTCGAATCCTTCAGTATTTGTGAGTTCGACGAATTTTGGTATTCGTCGTAAGGGAGATGGATCCTCCGAAGTCCCGGAGCCCGAAGTTAATATGGGTCGTAGATATGAGGATTCTCAGG
>JASDQU010241532.1:83622-94474 GCA_032191745.1 Picea mariana
TGACATATCAAATTTGGCACACACATCCACTAGTTGCTAACCTTCTCTCTCAATTGGATATACTTGTGGTCCATGCTATTGTTCCTAGTTGTTTATCTTTAAATCATTCAATCAATTATTGGAATCCTTTCACATGGTCTTGTTATATATATTGTGGATTCATTAAAGTAAATCATAAGCTTGAATGGTTTTAATTCACTTGCAGAGGCTTACTTATTCAAATAGAGATACCCACCATGGATGCTAGGAGTTGGCCTAAAGTGAAGGGGAAAGTGTATTGAGGTGACAGTGGTGCACTTCCCATTTTGTTGGCCTAGTTAGCACCTATGTTGGGACTTTTCACAAGGGTGCTAGTTCAAGCAATAACAATCACCATGCAAAAGAGTAAGTTACGAAATAACAGTACAAGCTAAGAAAGCTTGTTGGTTAGCAAACTTCAGGGTTTCCTTTGGACTCAATTATATATCCTTCAATTTGATTCAAGGCTCCAAATCATTCAGGCCAAAGTTGTATGAAAGGTAGAAACATGTATGGGTTTCAGAGACAGGAATGCCTGGAAACGTGACCCCCCTAAAATGGATACATCAAGAGATATATGTATGTATGTATGTATGTATAGAGAGAGATAACACATTATCTTGCGAGAAAATAGGAATGATACACATAAATGGCATTTTAGAAAGAAACCCATGTCTATATTAACTCTCATAGATGATTACATGATGCAATATCCAAAATCAGCATTTATAGATGAGGCTATACATCCAAAATCAGCCTTTATATATGAGCCTATATCTGTTGAAGTAAAACATGAGCTAAAGACTAATGCAATTACATATCTATCTCATTTTCATTGTCATCAGCAAAAATAGAACAAGCTCCCTATTCAGCAGAACTGGAGTGTGGATTGGAAGAACAGGAAGCTCCACTTCCATTTTCATCTCCACCAATATCAGGAGTAGCAAGAGAGAGCTCCAAGTAGGTTTCTAACTTYCTAGTAAGTGAGAGTAATAGGAAAAGAGACATTGTTAGGGTTTCTAACTTTCTAGATATTTCTATTTATTTTCAAATGAATCTAAAAATTAATTAAGTAGGTTTAGAAACTAATTAGATGTCTTGATTAATCATTTATTAAGGKTTTTTAGGTTCCTTATGGTTCCCACACCATTCATGGGTGCTTGGGTGGGCCCAAAACCTTMAAAAATCCAGCAAAAAGCCATACAARCACACCAAAACAGCCTGGAAACAGCCTCAGCCATACCGTACTGTGTTTCCAAATCATGAAATGCCACAGTACAACTGAGGCCATTTCGTAGCCATTTCAGTGTTTCTAGGCATTTTGGGTACTAGAATGCTACTTCGGTAGGTRTTTCCTGCAACAGAGATTCAGGCCATAACATGAAGTTTAAAACAAGAGAGTGGAACTCTATTTTATTGTAATGGACAGAAAAAATCTTGATCAAATACAACAGAATTAAATTGCTACTAGCTCCCATGCATATATGCACCCAAAGTGATCTCCATCTAGCTCTATGTGAACTCAATTGAAATGGCATACCTTTCGGAAAGAGATAAGCCTTGCTAAGTGCAGGTCTTTCATATGGAGCTACCTGTAAAAACAATATAGTTTGTCATCATAAAATCCAAGCTATCATATGGAGGGAACACGACAAACAGTTTTCTAATATAATAATATTACTTTCTCATATAATAAAATATGCATCCATTATCCATATGTTGATGTAACAGGATTATCACATACTTAATTTAGTAACTTAATAAGTAGTGTCATTGTCTTCTCTAGTATTTAACCACGAAAAAGGCATGACAAGAAGTTATAAAACTCAGGGAGCACGTGCAGCACACCATCAAATGCAAATAATCTGAAAAATCGAAGCACCAAATGTCATTGAAGAGGAAGCACAAATAGACTTTTTCATGAGGAAAAGCATATAATGCACCACAGCTTTGAAGTTTCAAATCTCCTACTAAGAAGAATCGGATACCTGTAATAACTTGAACACAATTCCAAATTTGATGCTGATTTCTGAATAATTTCAACTTCCAAGTTTTCACTTGGACGATAAGTGAGAAAAAAAATGGCACAAAAGAAATTGGGAGGCTCGTTCTAGTACAAGACTTAACTGGTAATGTGCTTTTTTTGGATACTATCTGTTGACGTAAAGGTTTGGTTGAGTCTATATATAAAGCTTCATCAAAGTGATCTAAGTCATCAAGACCAATCTAATGGAAATAAGAAAGATCCTTACAACATAAAGAGATAATAATTTATATGAATTTTTTTAAACGAAAGCATGTTTCTTCTGAAGAGTGCATTATTAGAGCTAAAGACATTTGCATCACCCTTATGAGCAGCCTAATGTGAACAGAGGAGTTCATAATGCATTATTTATCGCAATGGAAAAGAGTTCAACACCACACAAGAGTCAATACTGAGGCATGTACATTCTGGAGAAAAGAAAAAAAAAATTAAGTATGACTTGAGGTAAATGCCTCTGACCTCCAGATGTAAATCCACAGACATTCCAGTTGCTTGGCTATGGATAGTGCTTACAAACAAAAAACAAAGCCAGAAATTTCTACTGGCCTATACAACAAAATTGATATAAAGAGAAATCAGAACATACAGCCTCTTTTGATATAATTGCGAGCTCTCCAGATTTGAGACCCAACTTAACAAATTCTCTGGCTGCATAACCCTGAAAAACGATCAAGTAAATTGATTAATATCTGAGTTCAATTCAACTTGTATGAGGACACCAAATATAGTCAAAGCAGGCTATTCTTATCAAGCTTCCCTCAGTATCAACAGCTTCAGCTAACTAGAAGGCATTGCACTAAGGATAAAAATGAAAGCATCGACAACTTGGAAAGAAAACAAGCTGAGCTGACCAGAGAACTTAAGTTCAAACTCTTACTAAGTCATTAGATTAATTTCGTCCTTCTTTCGTTTATTTAACTTTAACTACCTCAAATAAGGATAGCATACTCAAACGAAGCTTCATCAAGTCTAAATATAGAGATGTCTGAAAGCAACCTTGTATGTAGCTTTCGGCGTTAAATAAAGGTGCACAGTTAAGAAACATTACCACTTGTTCTGTTATGCCTGAAATATTTTCATAGGAGCAGTGATCACGTGTGGAATTAAACCTTAAATTTCCGTATATGATATTTCGCAGTTGAAAATAAGTACAGATATCACTTTACAGGGTAGGAATATCGGCCAACATAGATGGTACATTGTTAGAAAGGAAAATTTTACAATCAAACAGGACATCCAAATTGCAGTCATGCTCCTAGAAATATAAACACTCTTTTTGCAGGATTCAACTCATGTCCATATTCAATTAAGAAGCTGTTCCAACTCTCCTTGGATCCTAATTTCCCCTTTTTCGTCGACAGACATGAACTGAAAATGCATTCTTATCTTAATTGAGTCTTGACATATACACCTCTGCGCATTCATCCTTATATATGTCCTAGGATAATCTAACCTTCAATCCCCATCTAATTTGTCCATATTTTACTATCATATTATACTTCTCTAAGTTGCTTAATGGCATTATAGATAGCTGAATAATATACAGGTAGCTGGATGTTGACTACAAGAAAATAAATACATACTCTGCAAATAAAAAATGACAGTGATGAATATCATAGGCCATTGTACATCAATACCAAATGGCTCTCTGTCAATATTTTGTGAAAAATTGCCTAGTAGCAGTGAATTTTTTTGACAGAGGAAAATAAAGTACASACAGAAAATGACTTTTKCTATTTGATAATCAATCTTGAATTATATAAATATAATTTTAGACAAAAAGAAAGAATGATTAACAAGTTCTATGCCTGACTACCTGTTGTTTAATTAGTGAACTGATTAAGGCTGAGCTTAAAAAATGGATAAGTCATCCAAAAGAGCTCTGACTTAGGCAGATTTCTCCATAAAGCCAAATCTCTACGTATCCCTAGGTTTAGTAATGGGTTCTTGGAGGTTTAGTAGTGGGTTCTTGGAGGTTTATTCCAAGTCCCTCAAAAGCGATAGAAGTTAGAAAAAAACCTTTTTTAACCATGTGCCATTGCAACCAAAGAGATCAGAGAAAAATCTTTACCTCCAATAGAAACGGCCAACTTTTGAAAGGTTTTTGAAATGCTCTTTGTGAAAGTATTTTAGGCTCAAATATACCCTCAAAGAAAAGTGTCTTTTTGTCAACTGCAAAAGGTGTAACAATCTTCGGTAAATAAACTCAAACCTAACTTACTAGGAAGCCAAGATCATTTTTTAACCTCTTTGTTTAAGGGAAAGGCAATTTAGATAATTGTATTATCAAATATACTTTTGATTTATCTCCTATTTTAAGAGAATTTGCAATCTCTTGTAAACTTTTGCAGGCCTTGTTTTTTACCAAAAAGACCAGCTTCATGATCATAAAAGTCTATAATAAATTGAACTTTAATTTGTCCATAATCTTTGCCAGTTTTTAATCATAACTAGGCTAAACAAACATATAATTATATTATCCAACTGAAATCTATAACAAATTGAACTTCAATTTGTCCATAATCTTTGCCAGTTTTTAATCATAACTAGGCTAAACAAATATATAATTATACTACCCAACTATTATAGACTGTTTAATTAATATCTATAACAAATTGAACTTCAATTTGTACATAATCTTTGCCAGTTTTTAATCATAACTAGGTTAAACAAATATATAATTATACTACCCAATTATTGACTGTTTAATTAATATAGACTTTTTATAAATTGATTTCGATGATTTTAATATTGAACAGATAAAGTGAATCACTCAAACATAACTCCGTGCATATTGGACACTCACTTTTCTCAATGTGACTTGGGAAGTCTACAAATCAATCATTGTAGTTTGTCCAACTATGATTTGCTTTAGAGTACTGCCAATTACCTATTGCACCCTTTAAATCACACTCTCCAAAAGAACCCAACAAAGACTCTCGAATGGGAAAGAGTAAAGCTCATTAATCAACTTATGCATGTTTTAAAAAGATGGCAACCCTTACTGATATGGCAGTTGAACCATTAGAAATCTTGATTGAAAAATAGTATGCACTATTTAATCCCCGATAGTTGGAGTTGTAGTAAAGAAAGAATATATGTGACAACAAAATCAGTTGCCATTGGAAACTGATTACCTAAGCCACACGACACCAGGACACACTCAAGACATGTGGATACAAGTGTAAATGAGACATGTCGATCTCCAAAAACTTGACACATGGGACTCTCTTTATATATATATATTACAAATTACAAATGAAAAAAGTTGAATATAAATATAAAGATTATTTATTTCACATTTACAAAATATTAATACTAGTTATCACATTAATGATGATCAAACACATCAAAAAGTGGAAATTCAATACATGAAAAACAAAAGTTTAAAAATTTGAACCATAGTGAGTAGTTTTCTCATTAAGTCATTTGATGTCATCAAACAATATTACAAAGTGACATTAAACAGTTTTACAAAGATAAGATATTGAATAGTGATATTATAGGTGGGTATGTCAATGACAAATACAAAATAGGATATATACTAGAATCGAAAATAGAAAAATCTCTTAACTCATCAATCATACTCCATGTTAAAATCATCAAGATCACCACCACTACCACTACCACTGCTCTTTTCTCCATCCTCCTCTTCCTCTATATCCAATCCAAGAACTAAATCCTCTAGTGTGGAAGATGACCCCTAAAGAGGATCACCATCATAAAAAATGACCAACTCTAACATTGCCTCATTAAGATCCAAATTGACTAATACCAACTCAACAGTTATCCAAACTCATATCATCACAAACTACATTACACAGCTTTGTATTTCCTGTCCCTCATCAAGTAAATAAGATAATACAGAAGCTTGACTGTACTGAGCATACACCATTCCCTTTGCTTTGGACTGCTCAACCCTATTCTTCTTCAAAATGCGCAAATTCTCGCATGTCCTCCCATTCCTCTCGCAGCAAGGGGATGCAGTTAGACCTATTTCAAAGCCCTGCTTAAAATTCAGTTTAACTCGTTGTTTTTCTAATGAAGTTCGTCCATTGGCTCCCATTACTTTTCCATTTGCTCTCGTTCTCCACTTTCTCCCCACGTGTATTCTTTCTAATCGTTCTCGCTCTCCAAAGAAGCTTCCAAGTTCCTGCAATCCTGACGCTATTGGACAACTTGCTAATATCAGAGGCAACCTCGGCATTCATTTCCTTTCCTCCATATGCGCAACGACTTGCCTTACACAACTAATCACAGGAAGTATGTAGCTTATTGTTTAGATATTTAGTTAGATATTAAAGTTAAGTAAGAACAACATACATGTTAGAAATAACTCATAATATATATTACTAGCACAGTCATATAATCACATAATTGTGATTGATGAATGTCTAAAGGTATATGAAACACGTAGATTGCTAGAATGTTTGAGAAAAACGTAGGGATAGGTGAGGAAATTTGTGGTTAATAATCAAAATGTGGTAATGTTAAACGTTAATCATTTAAACATGACAATTATATAGTGCTATAATAATTTCTTAATATGATTAGTTAAATGTTAAAAAGTAAAGAGGTTAAAGGATGTATTCAAAGATACAAGAAGATTATGAAGAATAAATCATATTCATTGATTTGGGAGGACGACTAAGAGTAAATTATAATTATGTAACCTATATTTTATAGCTTATAAGTATTTATTATATACTTTGTGTTATTTATTATTATTATATTATATATATATAATTTAAAAATGAATTTAATTCAAATTTTATTTTATATTCTCCCAATTTAATTTCTCAAAACAACCCAAATCATTTTAATAAGAAAAGAATCTAAATTTCGTTATCTCGAATTCGAACACAAAACCGAACCATATAACCCGAATCATTTTAATAAAAAATTTCCAAATTTCGTTATCCAGCAACGGAGCACAAAACCGAAGCATGTATTTTTTTAAGATTTATTCTCAACCTGCCCGAAACTGATAATTTTATGATATTAAACTATACTATTTATTTTTCAAACTATGATTTTATGCTATTTATTCATACTATTTACTTGCAAACTGCCCGAACCTTATAATTTTATACCATTTATTTCCCAAACTGTTAGAGAATATAGCGGGTACATGTTCAGTGTCGTTAGCTAAACTAAAAAAGTTCAAATAAGACCCACAGTCATATTTTGTTTACTTTTTTTAACATTCTCTCAAACAAAAAATCCTCTTTTGGGGTTGCTTACTGTGCATCGAGGTAGTACAATCTTGGATCTGTTATTAGCTTTTTAATTTAGCATTTGTTGTAAAAGAGATGAAATGTTTTGTGTTATTTTTTTTTCTCATGATTTTAAGGTAGAAGGGTTTGTAAACAATAGATTATAAGCTATTACAACAATATACTTGATATGAGTTTAACATGTCATTTATAGGAATTAAAACCAGATAAGAAGGATAACAATCATTCCTCCCAAAAACTCAAAATAAATTTATTCAACAAAAACAGTTTGTATTATCTACCCAAAACATCTATTGAAAAAAAAATTTGTTTTTTTTAAATCTTCATCAAAAGAGTATAACAAAATCTTAATATAATATTTTGTTGTATTTAAAGAATTTTTCACGTATCCTTTTCAAGTAAGTATTAATGTGAATCATAGGAAAATGAGACTGTACCATATAAATTGCAGCAGAGCATAAATAACAATGCTGTTGTTTAAATATTAGACTTTTTGAATTTTGTCATTTGAATTTGGTCAAACAGATATTGGTGAAATCACCATTTTCTATTTGATTCACATTTTTATATATAAATGGATTTAGCACATTGAAAAGTTTTGGACACTAAAATTATATATACTTCAACACTCAAATATAGCATTTCAACAATTTTTAACCAAATTTCAATAAAACTTAAGTAAAAACTCCAAAAAAATCAAACGTTTACACTAAGCGAAATAACAATTACATACTAAAAATAACCCACAGACAAAAACGATAACGACATGAACAGACATGTTGTATGTAAGATCAATTTGACGGAAAACATATGATGCCAAGTAGATGAATTTACTTACAGCTGCGACACCACCACCCACAATAACGTACTTAAAAGACTTTTCCGCCATTGCAATGTTTGATCGAATGAATCTGCACAGAACCGAGTGTACTCAAAACTGTTTGTTGGTCGAAGAATGTAGAGAGCAAACAAAGCTCTTGAATAGAATTGAGAGAGTAGCGGCTGTTCGATTCCTAAACCACTTTAGACTCGGAATTCGATTCCTCCTAAACCAGTTTAAGAGTAGAAGACACTATTCTTCCATCGGAATTCGATTCCTCCTAACATCATATTCACGGCCTTAATACAGTTGTTGAGTGATATTTTCAACGGAATATTGACCGCCCATGCTGTTAGGGAATGTGCACAATAGTCCTCAGTGGACCTTTTCCATGGAATTTCCTGGAATTCGCTCCACCACTGAACCACATGTTACATAGTACGACAACACAGTATGACCCTATTTCAAATTTGCTCCACCAGTGACCAACATGTTACACAGTACGACTCTATTTGAAATTCTCTCCACCAGTGACCCACATGTTACACAGTATGACCCTCTTTCACACGATTGGCGTCCTAATGAATCTCCTAATTAAGAGTTAGAACACGATAGTATATTAGATAGATCGGCATTGTCTAACTGTTCTATGAAATGGTTTTTTTAGCTGGAATTCTGCAACATAAATCTGTAGGAAACCGCTATTTTTTGTTGTTTAAAATCCATTTTTGAATGTAGAAATGGATTCAGAGTGCTGAAAAACTCCTGGAACATTCACATTACAAAAAATAATCACTCAAATATACTGATCTAACAATTTCTCACCAGATTTCGAGCAAATGTCTCCAAAAAATATCGCTGAGAAAGAGTCATTTCCTTTAGACTAAGGCTTAGATATATAGGGTGAGTATATTTTCTTGCTTGGTTTTCCCCGCATCTTATGTGAGACATAAAATTTCCTCTCCTCTTATGTATTATCCCACATTAAATTAGTTGTGTGGCTTGATCCACATCAACATATAAGCCCCAACATACCATGATCTATTCAGCCAATGGGGTTAAACAAAAGGTATTAAGCCAATGGGGTTAAACAAAAGGGAGTCATGTCTCTTACTAATATAATAGTTGACTAGTTGTGGAGTGAGTATGTTTGAGGTGGAACATTGAATGTACCTAGAAATTTTGACAAATTCACCTCATATTTATTGTCTGGTGCATGCATATGAAACAACCACTAGATATGTCTATCTTGTGGCATATTAGAATAGCTTCTACAACTATAAGATCTCCTCTCCTCTTGTGTGTATCCCACATAACATTAGTAACTTGTGTGGGTTGCTCTACAACGACATATAAGTCCCAACATACCATGATCCTTATGCCAAAGGGAGTATCCACAAGGAAGTGTGTCTCCTACTAACATAATTGTTCATTGATTTTGGGGTGAGTATGAGTGTTTTCTAGACTCCCCTCCTCTTATGTGAGAAATGTTTTGTGGGTGGGTGTGTGAGAAACAATAGTCGGATATGTCTATCTTATGGCATATTGGAATAAATTCTACAAATAAAAAATAGTATCTCCTCTTATGTGTTATCCCACATTACATTGGTGTTGGCTTGGAGTTTCAAACCCAAGGTTTAAAAGGGTTTACCAACAAATACCCCATAGGCACCAACATATCCAATCTTCAAGGATTGAAGAAGGCATCCGCATATCCAATCTTCAAGGACTGAAGAAGGAAAGACTGAAGATTTGTGCAAATTATGAAAGAGTAATATAGACAAAAGACATCTAACTTAGAACCTTGCAATTATTTCTCATACATTTCCATACACAAAGGACCATAGCCTACTCAAAGTGGATTTGGAATAAAAACAAAGACCAACAATATGCTAAGATATCAATCTACTTTTCTCTCATATTCACAAACAACTAATGAAACATGGCACCACAAAAACTAAACATAAACTTAATCCAATATTAAACTAAACATAAACATAAACTAAACATAAACATTCTCCAATATCCTTCTTACATATTCAGGTAGTCTATAGTTTACTAATACTGTATAGTGGTTTTGGTTTTGTCAATATCTACAGTTTACTAATACTGTGTAGTTTCCCTTTAATACTGTGTATGGTTTTGTCAATATCTACAGTTTCCCAAATTATGATATATTAGTTTTTGCTCACTGCATAACTGACTTCAATAAGTTATGATTCATTAGTTTGCTCACTGCATAACTGAGTTCAATAGTTCCACTTCATTTCACTCTGAAATAAGTATTAATATGAAACACAGTGTATCCGCAGCAATGCATAAATAACAATCATATATCAAATATAATCTACAAACAAATCATATATCAAATATAATCTACAAACAAATGGTGTTAGTTAATTGTTTTAAGAAATGGTTTTTTTTGTAAGAATTTAACTATATAAATTTACAAATTTTACAAATTTATGGGAATTACTATTTTTTATTATTTAAAATTGATTTAGTAGAATCTTAACATACAGCCAAACAAATAACCTTGAAACACAGTATATCCGCAACAATGCATAAATAACAATCATATATCAAATATAATCTACAAACAAATCATATATCAAATATAATCTACAAACAAATGGTGTTAGTTAATTGTCTTAAGAAATAGTTTTTTTCGCAGAAATCCAACTATATAAATTTACAAATTTATAAGAATTACTATTTTTTGTTGTTCAAAAT
>JASDQU010241533.1:0-20580 GCA_032191745.1 Picea mariana
CAGTGTTTCTCACTTCAGGTTTTACCTCTTTGTCTTTAATCAACAACAACATGTGAGTTCTCCCATTCTTCTCTAGGGTGTATGTGTTCTTCCTCCCATCATGAATCACATTTCTATCATATTACCATGGTCTACCCAGCAATAGATGACAAACATCCATGGGAATGACATCACAGAGTATTTCATCTTTATACCCTCCTATTTTAAATTCAACTAAACATTGTTTAGTGACATTTACCTGATGTCCTTTTTGTAGCCATGAGACTCTGTATGGGCTTGGATGTTCAATAGCCTCCAGCTCCAACTTTTCTACCATCTCTGTAGAAACAAGATTATATGTGCTACCACTGTCCACAATGACCTTCCATACCCTGTCCTTGGTTTTGCAAGCAGTCTAAAAAAGACTATTTCTTTGCACTAGATTCTCCACCTCCTTCTCTAGCGTTAAGAGAACCTTTCACATCATCAATGATCTTCCACCTTCAGCATCCTCTGCCTCAACATTTTGCCTCTATTCTTCGGCAATATGAGTTTCACCACCTTCTTTCTTTTTATTTGGACATTCATAAGATTTGTGTCCATTCTTTCCACATGTGAAGCATTTCACCACTCCACCTCTTCCTCTTCCTCTACCTCTAGTACGAGGAAAAATGTTTCCATCAGCATACTGACCTCTCTGTTTGGTATGCTTCCGTCTTTGTGAACTCCCACCTCTCTCAGTTTGAGTCTGAGGTTTCTTCCAATCCTCTTTTGGTTTCTGATTTCTATCCTGGGTAACTGATTTGCCTCTGGGCTGACTTTTGCCTCGGCCTCTTTGACCCTGTTTTCGACTCAGCTTCTCTTCAGCTTTTAGAGCCATATGATAAGCATCTTCCACCGTTCGGATGGTCATCATGCTCATCTCATCCTGAATGTTGTATCTCAAACCATTCATGTACCTGGCAACTTTTTCATCATCACTTTCATGATGACCTGCCCTGATGTTCAGCCTATAGAATTCTTCAGTGTACTCCTTCACTGTCATTAGATTCTGTCTCAAATTCTGCATTCTTCGAAACAGAGTAATTTGGTAATCTCTAGGAATGAAGTTTTCCTTCATCTTAGCGATCATCCTATCCCAACTCTTGATTTTCTACTTGCATTTGCAGTGTCTGTTAGCTTGTAGTTCATCCCACCACAATGCTGCATGTCCTTTTAGTCTTTTGACAGGATGTTTGACCTTTTTGTCTTCCTCGACATCTTCATAGTCAAAATATGTGTCCAGAGCTCTAATCCAGTCTAGAAGCTCTTCAACATCCAAGTTTCCTTCATATACTGGAATGTCCATTTTTTCCTTAGCACCCATTCTTGCAACAGCCGTAATCAGGTGTTCGTTAGCTGCATCTTCTGTTGTGACATCCTCTCCTTCATGTTCGACCTCATTTTCTTTTTCAGAATCACTAATATCCCCAGCACCGGCTGTGTGCCTCTGTGCTATCTCCATGTCCTCAAGTCTGGCGCGTAGGTCACACATCTCTCTCTCCATGGATAGATCATGCATCTGCCTACCCCTTCTTATCGACATTTTCCTTTCCTCTATCGGATCAGGTGTTTGCCTGTCTCTTCTCCTAGGTGGCATGGTGAAATTCCTTCTCGCTTTTCCTACCTGAAATATACAAACAACAATCAGGCTCTGATACAAAACTGATGCAGACCTCTTGGCCCTCGGGCTGATATCCGCTCACAAGATCGTTCTATATGCCCTTCGATCCAGATCGGCTCTTTCAGATTCTCTTTGGAATCCCCTTTCAAATTGATCCACAGGTTCTTTTTCGTAGTTCGTGATCTCGCGAGTTCGCAAGTCGAAACTCCGACTCTTCCTCCTTTAATTCCGTGATACCCAAAATGTCGATACGGGTATGGCTATTCCTCTGTCAGCGCCTTCCTTGTGCGACCACTGGCTAGGCTTATCGTTGGCTCCTCTCGCCTCTCATGCCTTCGCGAGTTCAAAGTCGTGCCTTCGAGCTCTTACCTTACGAACTCCTGAGAAGCGATAAGTTAACGAAGTGTTGAATCCTTTCCTCTTGGCAACACGTGTCTTCCTGTCTATCACATGGCCCCACCTTGAGGTTTATCCATGTGTCCCTCGTGCCCAGCTTCGGCACTTTGCGACTTCACCTTTCATGGTTTCGGGACTTGAAGTACCCGACTCTTGGGATCTCACCCTGCGAACCTCTAAGTTTGTGAGATCCTCTGATCTCTTACACCTGTCCTCCTCCGATGGAAGGCTTAGATTACTTCGCGACTTCACTACTCACCGCTTCGGGACTTTCGGAATGAAATTCTTGACCTCTGATCCTCCGATATGCCCAAACGATGAATTTTCGACATGTCTTCTTCGCGGGTCCCACGATGGAACTTCCTGCCTTTTTGGAGTTCTCCGACTTCATGACTTCGCAAGTCCGACTGCTAAGCCTTCAACTCCTTAATTCATGAAACCCCAAAATGGTCAATGAGACTCTAACCTCTCGGTGAGTATGCCACCTGTCCACTTTCAGATGGACGATCCTGATTCACTTCGTAGCTTCACCACTTGCGAAGTTGAATGACCTCCCTTTCTGACCTCTGATGTTCGAGTCTCCGATACGGGTGATCTCGTGACATGTGTCCTTCTTCTGGTGAATGGCTCAGGTTCCTTTGCTATCTCAGGACTTCGCACCTCGTGACCTCACGAGTTTTGATGCAAAGACTTTGACCTTTCAACTCGGGAATCCCCGAGACCCGATTCCGTGAGTGATCCAACGACCAATTTCTCCTGAGCTTTATGCTCAACGAATGTTTCTGTAACCTTCTCGCTCCTTTGTAAGATCAGACAGCTTCCAGGACCTCGTGAATTCTCCATGGAGAACTCCGACCGTCAATTTCCTCCTTGGTGAATTCTGCGAAGTGAACAAAGTGTTCTTTTACAAAACTTGTCCTTCTGCAAAACACCTTCGCTACACCTCCTTCCAATGTTTCAAGAACTAGCCCTCTTGATCTTGATTGAAAAATTCCCAAGTAACTCGGGGAAAATTCTTGCACGCACTCCTTGTGGCAATTCCTCAATACTTCCAAGTATCAGACTTTTAGACTCTGCGAACACTCTCCGCAACAACAATCTTCCAACAACTTCGCTCAGTTTGCAAATGTTGAGACTTCACTCAGCCTGCGCACTCCTTGAACGATTCCTGTGCTTAATTGGCACTTCTACGAGAATGAGAATAACGTTATCTCTTCTGAGATTTTAGAGATGGAACTCTGGACTCTTGTCAACGCATGCCTTGCGGACAACTTCACTGCACTCCCTGCAAGAAACCTCTTGCTCAGACAGAGAAAAAATTGAAACTCATTCTTCACTCTCCCTCTCTTCAGATTTCAGACATTAAATATGAAATCATACATTTGCGCATAAAATCAAGTGCATAACAGAGAGTAAACAAGCATATATCGATCAACATGCACAACACAGAAAAGAGATTTAACACCATGAGTCTAAACTAAAAAATCTTTGTATTAATCCAGAACTTCTGTACATGGGGTTTTCTACACAGTTTTCTTCTTCTGCTCTCCTATTCTCTCTTCTCATAATGTTGCTTATTGTTACAATAATACAAGGGAGGGTGTCTATATCTATTTTCCCTCCGGCTCCTAAAACTGTCAAATCCGGAATTTTTAAAGCTATCTACTTACATTAACTAACATAAATGCCTTCACCTAATACAGATGAGAGCGGGATGCTCAAGATCTGTTTACAATATGGAAGTACACCCTTCCTTAATTGTTTCATTCATGTTTGGCACATCCATTTCAGAAACATTCAAACAATTTTATCACATGCCAAAATGCGTTGGTGTGTGCCCCCCGCTCGCTTAATGTTGGCGATGCTCTTGCATCAGGCCTCTTGTGTATATTTCTTGTGGATCAAGTGATTGTTTTTATTTTAAGGTTATAAACTCTAGGTGACATTCCCAACTGTCGTCTTCTATTCTAGCAAGATATGAAAATGTTTGAGTGACGAACTATTCATACCTTTTTCCTCAACAAGACCATCCTTAGAAGACCCTTATTTTGTACTCCTACCCAATGCAAGAAATACAGTGCACATCATCTAAAGTGGAAAATGGACCCTTAGTTCCATTAAACAACTTCCTTTATAAATCTATCCAAAATAACAAGTATTTGTTGAAGCTACTTGCTTTGAAGAGGTCTTTCTTTTTCATTTACCACATCCCATTTCAAGTCACATACATTACACACATTAGCCACATTTTAAACTACCCAATATGTGATTAATAATTAAAGTGCTAATTCTACATTATTCTTACATTTTTTTGCAAGACTTTGATAGTTTACGAAATGCAAGTGCAAACTTTGACATTGAGGATTATTAGTGACCCTAGATTAAGTAAATATGTAAGTGATTGTGGAAAACAAGCATTAGAAAAAAATGAAACACCCCCAAACTTTACTCATATTAAATCTATGAACCAATACCTAAAGAAAGGACAATGAAATTTTCAAAAGTACTTTCAAACATTAATCTACACACCTTCATCAATGCCAAGGGACCTTGCCATGTCTTTACCTTTGATGTTATTTACATGGAAAATAGTAATATGCGTATCACATGCTTCAACATCCAAGCTACATATATTCACTGCAATGTCATGCACCACAACAATAGAAGGGATACGCATTGCCCCTACATTCTCCTATAAATGCTATGCAAAAACTAAAGTTACTAACTATGCTTCATTCTAAAAAAATAAGAGGTGCACCTATATTCTTTGTGGCTAACAAAGTTAAAATTTGCATCCTTCATCACTAATCAACGTGCCATCCTTGTGAATCTCCAATTTCATAGGGGAGATCACAAAGTTGTAGCTTCTTTTTTGTTTTGAAAATAATTCTATACATGTAATGTTTGATGATGATACAATTGGGTCGATACAAATATCATTGTTTCTTGTATTATATGCCTATACATTTTATGCTCTAATATAGTGTTTGTTAAGTAATTAGATGATAACATAGGAATACCTAGGGCTTTCCTATTTTCAAAAGATATCTACAGTTTATTTTATGAAATAATCAATGCAAATTTAACTTTAAAGAACATCAATGACATAGTTTTGTATTTTTATGGTAATTAGTGATAATAAAATTTTCCTTTCCCTTTATTTCATTTTTATAACAAATTCTGATTTGATATCTTGGTAAGAAATAAGTCTAAATAATATCTAGAATTAAAAAATGTATACTTATAACATCATCGTTTTTATCTATATACTTCGAAAAATTTATTAAACCATTCAATTCTCCATGTTATCTTTGTTTCATCTTATTCACTTACTAAATATATGATTAAAAAACCCTATGCTACTTTGGGCATTCATTTCCTCTACTTCTAAAATATGCTAGTTAATCATACAAATTGGGTAGCTTTTAATTTCCACCGTCATGGCTTTGGGAAACCCAACCAAATCTCATGTTATGTTCTCAAACAGTCAACAATAATACACACAATGAGCTCTCCAACCTCGATACTCTCAGCTTGTACCCTCATGGGAAGACTTATATTTAAGAATCCTTCATTTCCTTAGATACCCTTCGTATGTTCTCGCTAATAAGTCCAAACATATTTCATCATCGAGATGTATTGTCTCCCCGAGTGTTTATTGCGTGCCATTAAAGTTGCTTTCAATTAGAAAATAATACCCACTGAATAGTATATAATGATATGCAATACCCACTGACTAATATATAATATATCAGCTCAGTCGAGGTTTCTCTCAATTTCATCTTTTCATACACAAATGAAATGAAGTCCAACCTATCCATTCACTTAAACACGCAAGTTAATTGGAATCAGTCTCTTATTGGTCCGTGGATGCTCGAAACCCTAGTAAACGTTAATTGGAATCACTCTTATTGGTCCATTGATGCTCGAAATCCTAGTATTGATTCCACGTGAATCAGTCTCTTATTGGTCCGTGGATGCTCGAAACCCTAGTAATCGTTAATTGGAATCACTCTTATTGGTCCATTGATGCTCGAAACCCTAGTATTGATTCCATGTGAACGTATACGTGATTCTTCAACCAATCGCAGAGAGAGACGCACGGGACTGGATACAATTGCAGAAACAACAATTACATCAATACATCTACAATGAAGAGTGGAGAGACATATATCTTTCGTTATCGTCCACTTCATCCTTATCCTCATTGAATACTGAGCCATTTCAGTCTCATCTCTGTGCTAACTTAGAGGGAGCCAAAATGGAGAGGGATATCTTTCGTTATCGCCCACTTCGTGCTTATCCTGATTAAACAGTCAGCCACTGAGTATGATCTCGCTCCTAACTTTGAGGGAGTCCTTCATTTAATGATTGGTATTTGGTCATTTAAATTTTTTATCATTTAATGTTTTTGCATCTGGGGTTATATTGTAATTTATTAGGTAGGTAGTATGTGGTTTTATATGTGCAATAGAGTATATGATTTTATATGAAGTAGTCTCTTCTCTGCTATGATTATGATTATTATAGGTATATCATTTTATATCAACTTTAGAGATGATTATAAGGGATAAAGATTTTCTTGATAATACGATTTTGCTTAAACAACATTTTGAATTTTGACTAAGAATTTTGATTTTTGATTAAAACTTAAATCTATGTTTATGTTTAATTGAATAAGATTTATTCTTATTAGATAACTAAATAACCCAACATCCACTACGAAACATATTAACAAATCAGTGATAAGTTTTTTTAATAGCCACATAAGTCAACCCAAACTCACATATAACAATTAATGTAATCATTACCATTAAAAAAAATGTTTTAATAATGGTTTTTTAAAATTAAGATGAATAAAAAATTTCAAAATATGTTTAATTAGGGATGGGTTTGTTAATAGTTAAAATTAAATACAATTTATCAAAATATATTTTGAAGTATCCGATGAAATTTTTTCAATATATATGTTTAATTAGTGAGGGGTTTGTTCATAGTTAAAATGAAATACAATTTATCAAAATAAATTTTTAATTAGTGAGGGGCTTGTTCATAGTTAAAATGAAATACAATTTATGAAAATATATTTTTAAGTATCCGATGAAGTCATCATTTGTAGTGGAGGGAAATCCTGCCATGAAGGCTGGACGCAGGAGAGGAAAGAACGCAAATGATTAAGGCTTTATCCAATTCCATGTAGTCCTCCACAAATCTTATCAAGTATTTTTAATTGGATTGGCTTAGGGCAGGAGCAATCGCTGTCTCAGCTCAGGCTCTATCAAAATCTCCACAGAGAAGATCAGAGTCGGGAATTATAAACACCTATGAGTTTCTGGATCTCGTTCACGGCTATCAGTTCCTTCTCAATTGCAGATTTTGACTTACAGAAGTTGCCAAAAGGAAGAAGAAAAGAAGAAATAAGTTGGTGTTGATCCGGATTTTGACAAGGATGGTTCTTGATTTCGGTCTGATGGAGTGCACAGCTTCTTGAAAATGTGCTTTTTGCGTCAGAGAGGACTAAAAGATGAAAACACCGAGCTCTTGGTGATTACAGGGAGGACCGAGATGAAAAATATCCGTCCAGAGAACTGAGAATTGGCCGAATTTGTGGAAAACTACTGAGATATAGCTCAATCTGAGGATCTGGTTCCGCTCATATGCAGTGAACCGGGGTTGTGTTATTGCAATTTTGGGAAATATTTGTCAAGAAGCTGTGGGTGGAGCCAAAAAGTTTAGAAGTCGCTCAATCTGAAAAAAGTTTCAGACATAATTTAAGGAGTGAGATTTTGAAGAAATACTCTTGCATGCCCATGGATGGGAGCAATTGTAGGTTGGGCAGGCCCATAGCTAACGAGAAATATGATATTTACAAGCTCTTTGGGCTTCAGCAATCCGGAAGCACTGAGGATCATTGTGAGACGATGGAAGAGTTTAGTGAGGAGGATATATGGGATAGTGTTAATGATGCCGAGGCGAAGCAGACTGGCTTACAGGAAAATTGGTTGAACGCTGTTCCTGTATTCTGATCAATGGGAGTTAAGGGAGGGAATAGTAATACTAGCAGGACATCAGTGAAAATCCCTAGGAAAGAGTCTTGCCATGAAGAGAATAACAGGAGGAGAGTGACATATCAGTATGAATATCCTTGACTGGTCTCAGATGGTATGGGAGGAGAAGAAGAATGAGAATTAGTGGAGAAGTCAAGACATAGTTAATGATAACGGTGATGATGATGAAGATGGTCATGGCACGGATTTTGAAAGGATTCGTCCACATGAGCTCGTTGCCAGGCAGCTTGCGCACAGCGAAATAACTTCGTTCTCGGTGTATGAAGGCATTGGGAGAACTCTCAAAGGCAGAGATCTCAGGCAGGTTCGAAACGCGGTCTTAACGAGAACTGGTTTTATTTAACGAAATTCATTCTGAGAGAGAACCTGGTCTATGTATTCCGAATTCTGAAACTTAGACCGAAATTCCAGATTATGGGTGTTCGCATTATGGATCACTTTGCAGATGGAAAATAAAAGTTTCATTTAACGTAATGGTTTGAAAGTCCCACTTATGATCACTGAAAATCTAAATGGGACAAACATATTGTAAATAGAGGTTGTGGAAAACATAGAAGAGTATGTACAGATTAAACATAAGCAGCAACTCAGAGTAGCATAGGGCTTGCACAAAGACCGTGTAGATTTGTTTATGTAATTTTAATGATATATGTGAATAAGAGTCTTAGCTAAAACGCTGAACTATTTTGCAAGATATTTATATCATTAATAGAAATTCATGTAGCTGCAATATATTTACTGGTAATATATTTACCGTATTAGTAAAAATTTAGTTTGTGATGAATCTCAAATTTTTAATTTAATTTAATTTGTGATGAATATCTTTGTTTTTACAATTATTTGAATAATTTTCATAGTAAAAGTAGCTCATCCAGATCAATAGTGGATGGAACGGCCCATCATTATCAATTAAACATGAAACATATTAGGATTATTTGATATACTTCACAATGAGATATTATCTTTTTAAGGTGTAAAAATTTAGTTTGTGATGAATCTCAAATTTTTAATTTAATTTAATTTGTGATGAATATCTTTGTTTTTACAATTATTTGAATAATTTTCATAGTAAAAGTAGCTCATCCAGATCAATAGTGGATGGAACGGCCCATCATTATCAATTAAACATGAAACATATTAGGATTATTTGATATACTTCACAATGAGATATTATCTTTTAAGGTTATGTAAGATTAGGGTTTTAGGGTCATGTAATATTAGGTTTTTATTTTATAGAATTGGGGTTTAGGAGGAGAGTCTGATCAACCTATTGGATCTCAAATGAACCAAATGGCTATTCAATGTCATCAATCAACTACTATGAGAGTCAAATCTAAGAACAAAAACCAAAAACCATTGTAAATATTTCTTTAAAATTTAAAATGTAGTAAATGAATACATTTTAATTGAAAAAATTCAAAATTCAATTATTATTATTTCTTGAAAGATTATATCTGCTCTTTGGGGAAATTAAACACTTATAGTCTCTCAGTCCCTAGAAGCAAACGTTCCTGACAGATTCCCCAAATCCATCTAAAAACATAAAAGGATAGTCAGGCCGTCCAACTTGAAAGTTCTGTCACTAAGTTCTTTAAAATCACAATATCTTATTAAAATTAAATAAGCAAGGATAATAAGACAAGTTGGTCCTTTAAAATCACAATATCTTATTAAAATTAAATCAATAAGGATAAGAGGACAAGTTGGTCTTGTAGTTGAGTCATCTAAGTCATTTGATTAAAATATTGCGGGATTATCAATTCCATGGTCATTCATCATTATACAAAAAGGGTTAGTCCATACTGTATAACCTCGAAAGAAAAGGGTTAATCCATATTGTATAACCTGAAATCTCCGGTATGAAGATTTTAAAGGTGGCAATATCTTATCTTAAATATTAAAAGAAAACATTATTTTATTGTAAAGGATATGGATGGAAAAATAAGTTGATAGTTGAGTAAGATTTATAATATTTTTTTTTAAGAAAATTAATAATTGGGCGTGCGCAATCACTGAGGGGATTCATATATATGAGTTCATATTGTTGGTAAAATGCGGAAAAGCATATGTATCCTATAAGTAAGCGTTACATTAAGGGAACATGGCATTACATTCACTGCACCTATGAGCTTAAAAATAATGTGTAATTTTTAACTTTAGAGTTAAATAAGGAGAGGGATTAAATCTCTTGAGATGCATTAATTTTAGAGTGTAAAAAATGACAAAAAAAATTGTACATTTGATTGATTTATCTCTTTCAACATTTAATAGGTGTGAAGTTAAAATGGAACTAGGATTTAAAATGTTTATTTATTTATGAAACCCTAATAATGTAGGTGGATGTAACTCCTATCTAAAACTAAGTATTTTCCAATATATTGTATCATTAATAGAAATTAATTTATTGGCAATATGTTTACATTATTAGTAGAAATTTAATCTAAGAAAAATATCATTTTTTTTCGAATTGATTTTATAGATTGCAATCTATATAAAAAAAAACCCTAAGATGTAGCCTTTTACTTCTGATTTATTGAAAGGTCTTTGTTTTCAGCAATGTTTATACCCCATGAAGATTTTACACTTGGAAGATTGTACACCCCTCCACTCTAGATTTCCCCTCCTCCGGGTCCAAGGGGGGCATCCTCTTGGTTCGGGGAAAGTGGGCCCCCAAAGGAAAAATATTGTAATTTCATTGTAATTTTGGATCGTTCATTATAAGGTCACGGTAGAAGTTATGTTAGGGTTTTTTTCCCTAGAAAGAAACCCTCTTTTATGAGGGAAATGTATTGCGGCTATGTATCATTGCGAATATAGTATTTTGAGTGAGGAGACTCATTGCGAATATAGTATTCTGAGTAAGGAGACTGTGAGGGAAAGAAGAAGAAGTTATAATGGGTGTGTTGTAGGTTGTATCTCTTCATTTGTTGGATAATAATAAAGGAAGAACCATCTCGTGGATGTAGGCTACGCTAGGTGAACCATGTATATCTATGTCTCTATTGTATTGTGTATATTCTATGTTTTATTTCAACATTTTATTTTATTTTATTGTTTTTTCTAACAATCGTTATACAAGAGAAAGGTAGCTTGTAGGGAAAGAGGGTTCCTGGTTCGAGTTGGAGCAATGGCGAAAGATGGAAAGTTTAGGGTCGAAAAATTTGATGGCCAAAAATACTAGTTATGGAAAATTATTTATATTAGAAGGATCTATTCCTACCATTAGGTGGAATAAAAAAGAAGTCGATGGCCATGAAGGATGAAGAATGGGAGGTTCTCGACAGAAAGGCACTAGGAACGATACGACTCAGCCTTGCAGCATCATTGGCTTTCAATATTTATAAATAAAAGAAAACAAAGGAGCTCATGCATGTATTGGCTAAGCTTTCAATATTTCTAAAGAAAAGAAAACAAAGGAGTTGATGGATGTATTGGCTAAGATGTATGAAAAACCCTTGGCATCCAATAAGGTATTTCTAATTAAGAGATTATTTAATATGAATATATGAGAAAGTGGGTCTGTTGTAGATCATCTAAATGAATTTAATATGGTTACTAATCAACTAAGTTCTGTAAAAGTGGACTTTGATGATTAGGTCAGGGCTCTTCTGATATTGTGCTCATTACCAAAAAGATGGAACAGCTTGTTCATGGTTGTAAGTAACTTTTTCTCTGGTTCAAACACTTTAAAATTTGATGATGTTCTTGGTGTTATCATTAGCAAGGAAATGCGACAAAAAAAATAGATAAGACATCGGGTAATGAGTTAAACATTGAGAACAGGGGAAGACAAAAGGATAGAGGAAAGGGCTCACGAAACCATGGGAATTATAGGAAGTGAATATACAAATCCGGACTACAAAAGATAGAGTGTTGGAATTGTGGGAAGAAAGGACATCTGAAAAGAGACTGCAGAGCTCCAATGAAAAAAAGAGATGGACAACAAGAGAAAAACCAATAAGAAAATGTAACACGTTATGTGTTACAAGATGCTTTGATTCTTTTTGTAGATAATACTTTTGAGTCTTGGGTACTACATTCAAGGGTTTCATTTCATTCCACACCCCATAGGAAACATTTTGTAGATAATGTTCACGGTGATTTTGGACATGTTCATTTGGGTGATCATGCACCATGCAAAATTTTTGGAATGGAAAAGGTAAACATAAAACAAAGAAATGGAAACCTATGGTTGTTGAAAGAGGTAAGACGTGTTCTATATCTAAGGAAAAATATAATTTCAACAAGGGAGTTGGAAAGTAAAGGTTGTATATGCATATTTACAGATACGATGTGGAATGGCACCAAAGGATCAATGGTGATAGAAAAAGGAGAGCAGGTAGGTACATTGTATATATGTATTGGTAATACTTACTCTTATATATCTTTAGCTTCTACATGAGTGGATACATCACCATGGCATCATAGACTTAAACACATGACTGAATAGGGAATGAAGATACTTCACGGTATAAATTTGTTGCGAAATCTTAAAAAAATTGATTTGGATTTATGTGAGCATTGTGTTTATGGAAGAGAGAAGACAGAAGAAAAGAAGAGTGAAAGGTTAGAGCTTGTGCATACATATGTATGGGTACCAACTTAGGTATCATCTCTTGGTGGCTCTCACTATTATGTTAAGTTTATTGATGATGCAACTAGAAAAACTTGGGTTTATTGCATTCAATAAAAATATGATGTTTTGATAATTTTAAGAAATGGAAAGATTTGGTTGAGAATGAGACAACAAAAATGTTGAAGTTTCTTAGATCAGAAAGTGAAGGTGAATATTGAAACAAACAATTTTATGATTACTATTCATACTATGGGATTTGTAGAGAGAAGACAATTCCAGGAATACCACAAGAAAATGGTGTGTCATAAAGGATGAATAGGACAATGATGGAACAAGAAAGGAGTATGAGGTTGCATGTTGGCTTGCCCTTACAGTTCTAGGAAGATGTTGATACTATTGTTTACTTAATAAACAAAGGACCTTCAATCTCTTTGGTTGGTAGAATTTCAGAGGAGGCATGGAAAGGTAAAATATAAACTATTATTTTTTGAAGACTTTCGGTTGTGAAACATTTTTCCATATTGATAAATAAAATAAAACAAAGCTTGAGGAAAAATCAAAGAAGTGTACATTTATTGGATACAATGTTAATGATTTTGGTTATCACTTATGGGATTATGAAAATAACTAAGTGATTGGGACGAGAGATGTCATATTCAATGATAAGGTCATGTACAAAGATTAGTTGAAGGGAAAGAAAAAGGAAAAATAAAAGCCAGAATACACACTGTTTTATGAGATCACCGAAAAAGAAATTCCAAAGGTACAAGAAGATCAAAATGTACTAGAATAAGAGAAACAAGTACTGTGATCTCATGCAAGTGTTGTTAGAATATCTATGAGGTTAAGTAGACCCCCTAAATGATACTCTCCTTCATTGTATTATTTATTGTCGACTAGTTCTGGTGAGCTAGAATGTTATGAAGAGGGAATGCAGATAGACACTAAAAAAAAGTGGGAGAAAGGAATGAAAGAGGAAATGGATTCCCTGTTAAATAGCCATACCTGGGATTTGGTTCAGTTTCCTGCAGAAAAAAAATAATTACAAAGTAAATGGGTTTACAAGTTGAGGGAAGAAAATTGAGGAAAAAAATGGTACAATGTTAGACTTGTTGTAAAGGTGTTTGCACAAAATAAAGGTGTAGATTTTGATGAAATATTTTCTACTATTGTTAAAATGACTTCAATTAGGACTATTTTAATACTTGTGGCAGTAGAAGATTTTCATCTTGAAGAGTTAGATGTAAAACAAACTTTTCTCCATTGGGATTTGGAGGAAGAGTTTTATATGCAACAACCACACAGGTATGAGGTAAAAAGGAAGGAAAATTTAGTATATAATTTGTAGAAGAGCTCGTATGGCATAAAACAATATCGAAGGAAGTGATATTTGAATTTTTACAAGTTTATGACAGAACAAGGTTATAGTAGATGCCATTTTGTCCATTGTGTTTATTTTAAAAGGATAGAAAATGGAAGTTATTTATCTTGTTATTTTATGTAGATGACATGATTTTTTCCGAATGATATAAATGTGCTCAAGAAGAAATTAGCTAATTCATTTACGATGAAAGATTTGGGTGTTGCGAAAAAAATCCTTGGTATGAGAATAAGAAGAGACAGTAAAAATCGTAAATTGACATTGTCACGGTGAGTACATAGAGAAGGTGTTGGGGATGTTTAGAATGTGGAATGAAGTACATAGAGAAGGTGTAGGGAATGTTTAGAATGCAGAATGAAAAATCAGTTAGTAAACCTTTGGCCACACATTTAAAATTAACTAAGAAAATGTGTCTCAAGACATAGGAGGAGATAAAATACATGTCGAGGGTCCCTTATTCATCAGCAGTTGGAAGTTTGATGTATGTGATGGTTAGCACAAGACCAGATATTGCACATGCAGTGAGAATTGTGAGAAGATATGTGAACATCTAGGTAAAGAACATTTGGAGGAAGCAAAGTGTATTATCAATTATTTGAGAGGTAATTCTACTCTTGCATTATGTTTTGGAGGTTCAAACATTGTTCTATATGGATATGTTGATTCAAATATGGTAGGTGATAAATATAGTAGGAGGAGCACCAGAAAGTATATTTTTACTATAGGTGGAACAACAGTAAGTTATATTTCAAAACTGCAAAAGGTTTTTTCGCTTTCAACAATATAGGAAGAGTATGTTTCTGCTACATAGGCTAGTAAAGAGATTATTTGGTTATAGAGGTTTATGGAGGAATTATGAAAGAATAAAGAGAATAAGAGGTTGTATTGTGACAACTAGAGTGCCATTCATCTTGCAAATAACTCAACCTTCTATTCAAAGACTAAGCATATACACATGAGGTACCATTTCATACGATCCATTTTCGAATATGGATATTTGAAGTTGGAAAAGGTACACACTAGTAAGATTCCTACAAACATGTTAACAAAGGGAGTAACACTGAGTTCCTCCTCAGTTTCGGTTAGTCTTCACACATGAAGGTGAAAATGAGAAATTTTTGAGGTCCAAGAAGGATCATAGTCCAACAAATACAACAACAATCGATTTGTTGAGATCAGTCTCCAAGTGGGAGATTGTTGGTTGTGGAGCCTGATTATCTTCTTGATTCAAATGTATTTGTTTTTAACTTTGTTTATACCCCATGAAGACTTTACACTATAGAAGATTGTACACCAATCCACGTGGGAAAGTGAAGAGAGGCTTTCCCCAGAAGGAAAAATTGCCTGTAAATGTATAGTGTAATTTCATTGTAAATATGGATGGTTCATTATAAGGTCGCGGATCTTATGGTAGAAGTTATGTCAGGGTTTTTTCCCTATAAGGAAACCCTCTTTTATGAGGGAAATGTATTGCAGCTATGTATCAGTGCAAATATTGTATTCTGAGTGAGGAGACTCTCAAAGAAAGAAGATGAAGTTACAACGGGTGTGTTGTAGGTTGTATTCCTTATTTGTTGGATAATAATAAAGGAATGATCCATAAATTTCTCTAGTGGATGTAGCCCATATCGGGTGAACCATGTATATTTGTGTCTCTATTGTATTATGTATCTTCTATGTTTTGTTTCTGCATTTGTTTTATTTGATTGCAGTGCAATCCTATTTTTCTAACAGTTCCTTAAGGTACTAAAAATTTTTTAGAGTTCAAAATTAGAGGAAAGATTTGCATATCTAGAGATTTTATCATTTTCTAATCTTCATAAATCTGGAGTTCTGATAGATTTAAGATAATTAATATGATCATCATTATATAAATGTATATGTTTTACATGAATTTGATCGTTTGAAATTTACAAAGCATATCTATAATCTAAATAGTACAATAAAGAAGAAGACTTCAAAAGTTACATAAGAATTAAGATGAATAATAATAATGTAATGGTGTACAATGATGACAAAGATGAATAATGAAAAAGTAACAAGACGATTATAAGTAGCAGAGATGTGGATGATAAACACCCATAGGAATTATATTATTCACTATTCAAAAAATGTGTTTCATCTAATTCACTCACAACAATGTTTAACATACAATTCACTGTGACCATTAATTTGGTCTCCTTGTTACAAATGTTGTAAGAATCCATTCATTCATTAATCTCAATTTTCCTTTCAGAAGTTTTCCCTCGAAAATTCTAGAGGATTGCTTGTTATGAGGGTTTTTTTTAAGAGAATTGTAAGTGTTTATTATGAAACTAACCGACTATGTTAGTGCGATATATGAAATCCAGATATATACTTAGCAGTAATTGAGAGAGGGATTCCATGGAATTGAAGGGAAATAGCACTAAAAACCCAAAAGGGATCTCTGTGAACTATACATAAACACTTGACATTGTAGTAGATAAGAGGAAAGGTCAAGGCCATTTCACTACTATCTAGGACATCATCGCCATTTGGATTAATATCAATCCCAACATTTATAGGTCACTAATTATTGAAACCAAAATAGATAAATAAATGAATCATAGTTAGGGTTACTGAGTGTATTGTTTGATTTCATGATTCATGATTTTGGATGAAAAATTCAAAGTTTGGAACTACAACATGAAGTTAGGTTTCATCGTGAAAGTTAAAAGTTTGATGACGATCAATATAATATTTGATTGAAGGATGAAATAATGTGGAGATATGAGGCTATTATTAACACAACGTGAAAGTTGAAAGTTTGATGACGATCAATATAATATTTGATTGAAGGATGAAATAATGTGGAGATATGAGGCTATTATTAACACAAACTGAACTCTTTTTATTTTATTTGATGAACCTTTCATGGAGAAGGTGATTTTTTTTTCAGAGAAGCCATTCATAACTCTTACTCGCTCAAACACCACTAATACCATCATCGCTTGGAATGATAGCTCAATTTTGAGCAATGGGACATATTTCTGGGCAACGTTAAGAACACTGGAAAAAGATGTAGTCGCCAATGCCACAAACAGTGAAAAAAATTAAGTAAGAAAACTAAATCCAAGATGTAGTAAAAAACCTAAATGTTGACCAAGGACAGTGAAAAACACTTGAGTTGTAAATACAGTGACATTAATAGGTTGATGGCCCATTACTATTCTAATAAATTTGATCACCGTGTTTAATAATGGACAACCATGTTGCTAATAACGTTAATCACCATGTTTAATGATGAAACCATGTTTTCATATGTAATTTAATGGCTAAAATCTTAACCTTTAATTTATTATCACTGCCAAGAATATTTGAATCATTTCAAATCTTGTCCATATACATTGTATATGCAAATAAAATCTCTTTAAATATGGAGTCCACACATGCTATATTTTCCATCTTTTCATATCCATTACATGGAAAAAGAAATTGATTTCAAATACTATTTAAACATATTAACTCATGATATTGTAATGAAAGTCATACAATGTTTCTCTTACTTTCCAATATTTATAGTTTATTTCTCTAACCTTACACGTTGTCCAAAATTCTATTTACATTTTATTGCATGATTTTAGTTTTTGTACATTTTATATATCAATATATTCTCTATATTTTAATTTATTATATTAATTTTAATGTGAAAATATTGATAAAGGAATTACACTAAAGCAAACAAAGTGATGGAGTTGTGCATATCACTAGGAATCTCTTTCTAAACACCATATTATATATTTTGAATAAAAACATGCATGGAGCTACTCAAACACAAGATACTTATCTTTTTATAACATTTTTTCAACCAACTGACGTTCCACCTAACAAATATTAACAACAAGTTACGCAGAGCAAAGACTACTAATCCACAAAAGAGGGTGTCTCTCCACGGTCCACTTACAACTCAATGTTCCCACAACCAACCAATTTTTCCAACAACTATCCCAAATCCTCCAACTCTCTTCCTATCAACCTTCTTTACCCAAGGAATGTACCCCTTTCTTTGGACTATACTATTCTTCTATCAGGGCTTCTAGCGCAACTTGGATAGGAATATCTATGTCGGGCACTCCAGGGAAGGAAACTACCAGGATCATGCTCAGTAAAATATTCTCTCTAGTGAAAAGTATCAATAGGGAATTCACTCTACAAGCTCGAAAACATACCTCTTCTATGAGGTTAAAATATTTTTTCTTCAACCTTCAATAACTCCCAACAGTTGGTCAAAATTCCACCATTGTTTCCTCCAATATCCAACACTCTCCCCTCTCACCATCTCCTCATTCCCACACATTAAATTATATCTAAAATTCCCCTTGTTGTCCCATATTAATTTCCTCCTATTTTTCATCCTTACATGAGTCACACTTTTCCCTAAGATGGTTCTACTAAACCCCATACCCCCAACAATTATGGGATGTGAATTCTCACATCCACACTCTTACATGTATTTAATGATTAAGCTGTCCTACACTCAAGGCAATAAATATAATGCTCACGCAAAACAATAATAAAATAAGGAAAAAGTTTTGGGATTTAAAACCCATGAATAAGACCCCCTTAAACCCCTCTTCTCTTGTCGATAAATCATCCTCCATATCTTTGCCCATGTACATCTATGCGTGGTATCCCATTCTTATTTATCTATTTTGGATATACAGGTTCACATTTTACATCACTTGACCCACTACCATATATCATATCTACAATATAAATTACTAAACTGGGGATGAAAATGAGGATGTTACATTTTCCTCCCCCTACAATTTTTCACCGTCCTTAGTACAGAGCATTGATGTATATGTACAAATTTACATTATAATACTTAGAAAATGAAAAAATTTCAATTTTCACAACTCTTGTGTAAGTTGCAACCATAAATTTCATGTTCCTCTCAACCTACCCAAGCTAAGCAATGTAATCCCTTTTCTAGAGGATGTTCGTAAGGATATACCATTATGCTATGAGGGATTCTAGTGTAGTTTGTCCAAGAATCTCTTAGATGTGGTTCTGGGAACTCTTTCTACCCAAAATGGAATCTTGAATTATTATATTCCTTTTTATTCAAAATTCATAAAATATTGTTCGCCCGGGTGTAAAAGAGTCAATGATGGAGTGTATTCTTAAGGAACTCTATTATGTGAAGTCACCATTTTGAAACCATCAAATTACCTTCTATGTTGCGTGAGGAGTCGTGTTTGCATGATTGGAGATTATAGTGGTAGAGGTCACATAACACGACCATGTGCCATATGAGTACATATATGAATAATTGTTGATTCCACCAGTCACAAAAAAAAAATTGAAAACATTTTGTGGATACTCCTCCTGCATGGTCTCTTCATTCTCCCACAACATCTTCAATACCGTAGCAAGTCCATTGGAATTTTACGAGGCTCATAGCTTTGTTCTTTAGCCCTTTGAATTTCTGGTCCACGATGTACACTAGTTCCACCTAAAATTGTCCTTCATGTTCCACTTGGATCACATTCCAATCAATTATGTGGTTAAGTTTACACACATATTTATTTAATAAATACACATGAAACAAATTGTGAATTCTTATAGATCGAGAGAATGAAATCATGTATGAAAACACGCTTATCTTATCTAAGACTTCAAATGGCCCAGAGTGTTTCGATGCCAACATTGGAAAACTTCCCAATCTTAACAAGTTTATTTTATATTTTACTTTTAAAAACATGTGCTCACCCACTTTTAATTCTCTATGTCATCTTTTTATCCATTCATGTCTTGTGAAACCTTTAAATTGGTTTTTATCTTTACCATACACTCTTCCATCTCCCTTAGAAATTTTGGCGCAATAAATTCTCTATCTACTTGGTTATCCCATCTCAGTGGCATATTGTTTTTTCTTCCACACAAGGCCTCAAATGGGTGCATATTAAATTATTTATGGTACCCATTATTGCAAGGAAATTTGACTAAATGGATATAGTCTTTCTACTTGGATGGATGGAGCATTACATACATTCATAGGATGTCCTCAATTATCATGTTAGTCCTATTTGTTCTCTCGTCTAACTATGGGTGATATGTTGTACTCAAATTAAAATTTGTCCCAAATCCTTTAAACAACCCCTTCCATAAATTTGATGTGAACTTGGGATCTATATTAGAAATATTTTCCTTGGGCACTCCATATAGCCTCTCAATTTCCTCGATGTAAATTTATGTAAGGTAGGTTGCCTTGTGAGTTTTCTTCACCGGAATAAAATGTACAATCTTATTTAATTTATCCACTAGTACAATGATGAAATCATGTCGCTTCATTGTTCTAGGTAGCTTAATGATAAAATCAATTGTAACAATTTCTCATTTCCACTTTGTTAATCCCAAGACAAGCCTCCATGTTATGTATAAAACCCTTTATTGATCCATGTATATTGAATTATTACATTTCTCATGTTAAATCTATAGTTCCGCGCTCTTCATTTCACCAGTTCCTCATAATTGTACTTTTTTCTCTTAT
>JASDQU010241533.1:22718-44017 GCA_032191745.1 Picea mariana
TTTTTTTAAGAAAATTAATAATTGGGCATTGCAATCACGGAGGGGATTCATATATATGAGTTCATATTGTTGGTAAAATGTGGAAAAGCATATGTATCCTATAAATAAGCCTTACATTAATGGAACATGGCAGTACATTCACTGCACCTATGAGCTTAAAAATAATGTGCAATTTTTAACTTTAGAGTTAAACAAGGAGAGGGATTAAATATCTTGAGATGCATTATTTTTAGAGTGTAAAAGATGACAAAAAAATTTGTACATTTGACTAATTTCATCTCTTTCAACATTTAATAGATGTGAAGTTAAAATGGAACTAGGTTATGAAACCCTAATAATGTAGGTGGATATAAATCCTATCTAAACCTAAGTATTTTCCAATATATTCTTATCATTAATAGAAATTAATTTATTGGCAATATGTTTGCATTATTAGTAGAATTTAATCTAAGAAAAATATCATTTTTTTTCGAATTGATTTTATAGATTGCAATCTATATTAAAAAAAAGCCCCTAAGATGTAGCCTTTTGCTTCTGATTTATTCAAAGGTCTTTGTTTTCAGCAATGTTTATACCCCATGAATATTTTACACCCTGGAAGATTGTACACCCCTCCACTCTATATTTCCCCTCCTCCACGTCCAAGGGGGCCATCCTCCTGGTTGGGGGAAAATATTGTAATTTCATTGTAATTCTGGATTGTTCATTATAAGGTCACGGTAGAAGTTATGTTAGGGTTTTTTTCCCTAGAAGGAAACCCTCTTTTATAAGGGAAATGTATTGTGACTATGTATCATTGCGAATATAGCATTGTGAGTGAGGACACTCATTGCGAATATAGTATTGTGAGTGAGGAGACTGTGAGAGAAAGAAGAAGAAGTTACAATGGGTGTGTTGTAGGTTGTATCTCTTCATTTGCTAGATAATAATAAAGGAAAGACGTGACAATTTCTCTGGTGGATGTAGCCTACAATAGGTGAACCACGTATATCTGTGTCTCTATTGTATTGTGTATATTCTATGTTTTATTTCAACATTTTTGTTTATTTTATTGCTCCGTAATGCTGTTTTTCTAACAAATGTTATCAAAGAGAAAGGTAACTTGTAGGGAAAGAGGGTCCCTGGTTCGAGTGAGAGCAATGGAGGAACATGAAAACTTTAGGGTCGTAAAATTTAATGGCCAAAAATACAAGTTATGGAAGATTTTTATATTAGAAGGATCTATTTCTACCATTAGGTGGAATAGAAAAGAAGTCGACGACCATGAAGGATGAAGAATGGGGGGTTCTTGACAAAAATGCACTAGGAATGATATGACTCAGCCTTGTAGCATTGTTGGCTTTTAATATTTCTAAAGAAAAGAAAATAAAGAAGCTGATAGATGTATTGGCTAAGCTTTCAATATTTCTAAAGAAAAGAAAACAAAGGAGTTGATGGATGTATTGGTTAAGTTGTATGAAAAACCCTTGCATCCAATAAGGTATTTCTAATGAAGAGGTTATTTAATATGAATATGTGAGAAGGTGGGTCTGTTGTAGATCATTTAAATGAATTTAATATGGTTACGAATCAACTAAGTTCTGTAAAAGTGGACTTTGATGATTAGGTCAAGGCTCTTCTAATATTGTGCTCATTACCAGAAAGATGGAACATCTTGGTCATGATTGTAAGTAACTTTGTCGAGCTGGTTCAAACACTTTAAAATTTGATGATGTTCTTGGTGTTATCCTTAGCAAGGAAATCCGACGAAAAAAACAGGTAAGACATCGGGTAATGCATTAAACATTGAGAACAGGGGAAGGCAAAAGGATAGAGGAAAGGGCTCATGAAACCATGGCAATTATAGGAAGTGAATAGACAAATTCGGACTAGGAAAGATAGAGTGTTGGAATTGTGGGAAGAAAGGACATCTAAAAAAAGACTGCAGAGCTCCAAAGAAAAGAAGAGATGGACAACAAGAGAAGAATTAGTAAGCAAATGTAACACGTGATGTGTTAGAAGATGCTTTGATTATTTTTGTAGATAATATTTTTGAGTCTTGGGTACTACATTCAAGGGTTTCATTTCATTCCACACTGCATAGGAAACATTTCGTAGATAATGTTCACGGTGATTTTGGACATGTTCATTTGGGTGATGATGCACCATGCAAAATTTTTGGAATGGGAAAGGTAAACATAAAGCAAAGCAATGGAAACCAATGGTTGTTGAAAGAGGTAAGATGTGTTCCATATCTAAGGAAAAAATATAATTTCAACAAGGAAGTTGGAAAGTGAAGGTTGTATATGCAGATTTACAGATACGATGTGGAATGGCACCAAATGATCAGTGGTGATAGAAAAATGAAAGCAGGTAGGTACATTGTATTTATGTATTGGTAATACTTACTCTTCTATATCTTTAGTTTCTACATGAGTGGATACATCACCGTGGAATCATAGGCTTGGACACATGAGTGAAAAGGGAATGAAGATACTTCACAGTAGAAATTTGTTGTGAGATCTTAAAAAATTTGATTTGGATTTATGTGAGCATTTTGTTTATGGAAGAGAGAAGACAAAACAAAAGAAGAGTGAAAGATTAGATATTTTGAATACATATGTATGGGGACCAACTTAGGTATCATCTCTTGGTGGCTCTCATTATTATGTTACATTTATTGATGATGCAACTAGAAAAACTTGGGTTTATTGCATTCAATAAAAATATGATGTTTTGATAATTTAAAGAAATAGAAATCTTTGGTTGAGAATGATACAGGAAAAAGGTTGAAGTTTCTTAGATGAGAAAGTGGAGGTGAATATTGAAACAAGCAGTTTTATGATTACCATTCATACTATGGGATTCGTAGAGAGAAGACAATTCCAAGAATACCACAAGAAAATTGTGTGTCATAAAGGATTAATAGGACAATGATGGAACGAGAAAGGAGTATGAGATTTCATGTTGGCTTACCCTTACAGTTCTACGAAGATGTTGATACTATTGTTTACTTAATAAATAGAGGACCTTCAAGCTCTTTGGATGGTAGAATTCTAGAGGAGGCATGGAAAGGTAAAAAGATAAACTATTATTTTTTGAAGACTTTCGGTTGTGAAACATTTTTCCATATTGATAAATAAAATAAAACAAAGCTTGAAGAAAAATCCAAGAAGTGTACATTTATTGGATACAGTGTTAATGATTTTGGTTATCACTTATGGGATTATGAAAATAACTAAATGATTGGGTCGAGAGATTTCATATTCAATGAGAAGGTCATGTACATAGATTAGTTGAAGGGAAAGAAAAAGGAAAAATAAAAACCAAAATACACACTGTTTTATGAGATCATTGAAAAAGAAATTCCAAAGGTACCAGAAGATCAAAATGTACAAGAATAAGAGAAACAAGTACTGCAAGTGTTGTTATAATATCTATGAGGTTGAGTAGACCCCCTAAATGATACTCTCCTTCATTGTATTATTTATTGTCGACTAGTTCTGGTGAGCCAGAATGTTATGAAGAGGGAATGAAGATAGACACTAAAAAATAGTGGGAGCAAGGAATGAAATAGGAAATGGATTCCTTGGTAAATAAACATACTTGGGATTTGGCTCAGTTTCCTGCAGGAAAAAAAGAATTACAAAATAAATGGGTTTACAAGTTGAAGGAAGAAAATGGAGGAAAAAAAGGGTACAAGGTTAGACTTGTTGTAAAGGGGTTTGCACAAAATAAAGGTATAGATTTTGATGAAATATTTTCTCCTATTGTTAAAATGACTTCAATTAGGACTAGTTTAATACTTGTGGCAGTAGAAGATTTGCATCTTGAAGAGTTAGATGTAAAACAAACTTTTCTCCATTGGGATTTGGAGGAAGAGATTTATATGCAACAACCACACAGCTATGAGGTAAAAATGAAGGAAAATTTAGTATACAATTTGTAGAAGAGATTGTATGGCATAAAACAATATCGAAGGCAGTGGTATTTGAATTTTGACAAGTTTATGATAGAACAATGTCATAGTAGATGTCATTTTGTTCATTATGTTTATTTTAAAAGGGTAGAAAATGGAAGTTATATTATCTTGTTATTTTATGTAGATGACATGATTTTTTCCGAAGGACATAAATGTGCTCAAGAAGAATTTAGCTAATTCATTTACGACGAAAGATTTGGGTGCTGTAAAAAAAATACTTGGTATGGGAATAAGAAGAGACAGTAAAAATCACAAATTGACATTGTCTGACGGTGAGTACATAGAGAAGGTGTTGAGAATGTTTAGAATGTAGAATGAAGTACATAGAGAAGGTGTTGGGAATGTTTAGAATGCAGAATGAAAAACCAGTTGGTAAACCTTTGGGTAGACATTTAAAATTAACTAAGAAAATGTGTCTCGAGACATAGGAGGAGATAGAATACATGTCGAGAGTCCCTTATTCATCGGGAGTTGGAAGCTTGATGTATGTGATGGTTAGCACAAGACCAGATATTGTACATGCAGTGAGAGTTGTGAGAAGATATGTGAACAATCTAGGTAAAAAACATTTGGAGGAGGTAAAGTGTATTATCAGGTATTTGAGAGGTACTTCTACTCTTGCATTATGTTTTGGAGGTTCAGACATTTTTCTATAGGGATGTGTTGATTCATATATTGTAGGTGATAAAGATAGTAGGAGGAGCACCAGAGGGTATGTTTTTACTATAGGTGGAACAATAGTAAGTTAGATTTCAAAACTGCAAAAGGTTGTTGCACTTTTAACAACATAGGAAGAGTATGTTTCTGCTACATAGGCTAGTAAAGATATTATTTGGTTATAGAGGTTTATGGAGGAATTATGAAAGAAGAAAGAGAATAAGAGGTTGTATTGTGACAACTAGAGTGCCATTCATCTTGCAAATAAATCAACCTTCCATTCGGAGACTAAACATATACACATGAAGTACCATTTCATATGATCGATTTTGGAAGATGGATATTTGAAGTTGGAAAAGGTACACACTAGCCAGAGTCCTACAAACATATTAACAAAGGGAGTAACCAGGGAGAAACTTAGTTTATTCTCAGTTTCAATTGGTCTTCACGCATGAAGGTGAAGATGAGAAATTTTCAAGATCCAAGAAGGATCACAGTCCAACAAATACAACAATGACTAAGTTGTTGATATTAGTCTTCAAGTGGGAGACTGTTGGTTGTGGAGCCTGATTATCTTTTTGATTCAGAAGTAATTGTTTTTAACCGTGTTTATACCCCATGAAGACTTTACACCATGGAAGATTGTACACCAATCCATGCGGGAAGGTGCAGGGACGCTTGACCCTAAAGGAAAAATTTCCTTGTAAATGTATATTGTAATTTCATTGTAAATATGGACGGTTCATTATAAGGTCGCAGATCTGACGGTAGAAGTTATGTGAGGGTTTTTTCTCTATAAGGAAACCCTCTTTTATGAGGGAAATGTATTGCAGCTATGTATCATTGTGAATATTGTATTCTGAGTGAGGAGAGTCTCAGAGAAAAAAGATGAAGTTACAATGGGTGTGTTGTAGTTTGTATTCCTTGATTTGTTGGATAATAATAAAGGAAGGATCTGTAAATTTCTCTAGTGGATGTAGCCCATACTAGGTGAACCATGTATATTTGTGTCTTTATTGTATTATGTATCTTTTATGTTTTGTTTCCACATTTGTTTTATTTGATTGCAGTGCAATCTTATTTTTCTAACAATTCCTTAAGGTAGTAAAAAAAATTTAGAGTTCAAAATTAGAGGAAAGATTTGCATATCTAGGGATTTTATCATTTTCTAATCTTGATAAATCTGGAGTTCTGATGGATTTAAGATAATTGATATGATCATCATTATGTATATGTATATGTTTTATATGAAATTGATCGTTTGAAATTTACAAAGCATATCTATAATCTAAATAGTACAATAAAGAAGGAGACTTCAAAAGTTACATAAGAATTAATATGAATAGTAATAATGTAATGGTGTACAATGATGAAGAAGATGTGTAATGAAAAGGTAACAAGATGATTATAACTAGCACAGATGTGGATGCTAAACACCCATAGGAATTATATTATTCACTATTCAAAAAATGTGCTTCTTCTAATTCACTCACAACATTGTTTAACATACAATTCATTTTGACCATTAATTCGGTCTCCTTGTTACAAATGTTGTAAGAATCAATTCATTCATTAATCTCAATTTTCCTTTCGAAAGTTTTCCCTCGAAAATTCTAGAGGATTGCTCATTATGAGGTTTTTTTTAGAGAATTGTAAGTGTTTATTATGAAACTGACCAACTATGTTAGTGGGATAGATGAAATCCACATATATACTTGGCAGTAATTGAGAGAGGGATTCCATGGAATTGAAGGGAAATAGCACTAAAAACCCAAAAGGGATCTCTGTGAGCTATACATAAACACTTGACATCGTGGTAGATAAGAGGAAAGGTCAAGGCCATTTCACTACTATCTAGGACATCATCACCATTAGGATTAATATCAATCCCAACATTTATAGGTGAGTAATTATTGAAACCAAAATAGATAAATAAATGAATCATAGTTAGGGTTACTCAGTGTATTGTTTGATTTCATGATTTTGGATGAAAAATTCAATGTTCAGAACTACAACATGAAGTTAGGTTTCATCATGAAATTTTTTTTGTCATTGAAAGTTTGATGAAGATCAATATAATATTTGATTGAAGGATGAAATAATGTGGATATATGAGGCTATTATGAACAAAAATTGAACTCTTTTTATTTTATTTGATGAACCTTTCAGAGAGAAGGTGAAAATTTTTGCAGAGAAGTCATTCATAACTCTTACTCGCTCAAACACCACTAATACCATCATCACTTGGAATGATAGCTCAATCTTGAGCAATGGGACATATTTCTCGAAAATGTTAAGAACACTGGAAAAAGATGTAGTCGCCAATGCCACAAATAGTGAAAAAGATGAAGTAAAAAAACTAAATCCAAGATGTAGTAAAAACCCTAAATGTTGGCCAAGGACAGTGAAAAACACTTAGAGTTGTAAATACAATGACATTAATAAGTTGATGGCCCACTACTATTCTAATAAATTTAATCACCGTGTTTAATAATGAACCCATGTTGCTAATAACATTAATCACCATGTTTAATGATGAAACGATGTTTTCATATGTAATTTAATGGCTAAAATCTTAACCTTTAATTTATTATCACTACCAGGAATATTTTGAATCATTTCAAATCTTGTCCATATACATTGTATATGCGAATAAAATCTCCTTAAATATGGCTTCCACACATGCTAGATTTTCCATCTGTTCATATCCATTATATGGATAAAGAAATTGATTTCAAATACTATTTAAACATATTAACTCATGATATTGCAATGAAGGTCATACATTGTCTCTCTTACTTTTCAATATGTATAGTTTATTTCTCTAACCTTACATGTTGTCCAAAATTCTATTTACATTTTATTGCATGATTTTAGTTTTTGTACATTTTATATATCAATACATTCTCTATATTTTAATTTATTATATTGATTTTAATGTGAAAATATTGATAAAGGAATCACACTGAAGCAAACAAAGTGATGGAATTGTGCATATCACTAGGAATCTCTTTCGAAACACCATATTATATATTTTGAATAAAAGCATGCATAGAGCTACTCAAACACAATATACTTATCTTTTCATAACATTTGTTCAACCAACTGACGTTCCAGCCAACCATAGACTCATTGTTCGAAATATTAACAACAAGTTATGCAGAGTAGAGGCTACTAATCTACAAAAGAGGGTGTCTCTCCACGGTCCACTTACAACTCAATCTTCACACAACCAACCAATTTTTCCAACAACTATCCAAAATCCTCCAACTCTCTTCCTCTCAACCTTCTTCACCCAAGGAATGTACCCCTTTCTTTGGACTATACTATTCTTCTATCAGGGCTTCTAGCACAACTTGGATAGGAATAACTATGTCGGGCACTCCAGGGAAGGAAACTACCAGGAACATGCTCAGTAAAATATTTTCTCTAGTGAAAAGTATCAATAGGGAATTCACTCTACAAGCTCAAAAACATACCTCTTATATGAGGTTAAAATATTTTTTCTTCAACCTTCAATAACTCCCAACAGTTGGTCAAAATTCCAGCATTGTTTCCTCCAATATCCAACACTCCCCGCTCTCATCGTCTCCTCATTCCCAGACATTAAATTATCTCTAAAATTCCCCTTGTTGTCCCATATTAATTTCCTCCTATTTTTCATCTTTACATGAGTTGGAATTTTCCCTAAGATGGTTCTACTAAACCCCATACCCCCAACAACTATGGGATGTGAATTCTCACATCCACACTCTTACATGTATTTAATGATTGAGTTGTCCTACACTCAAGGTAATAATTATAATACTCACTCAAAACAATAATAAAATAAGGAAAAGGTTTTGGGATTTAAAACCCATGAATAAGACCCCCTTAAACCCCTCCTCTCTTGTCTATAAATTATTTCCCATATCTTTTCACATGTACATCTATGCATGGTATCCCATTCTTATTTATCTATTTTGGATATACACGTTCACATTTTACTTACCCACTACCATATATCATATCTACAATATATATTACTAAATTGGGGATGAAAACGAGGATGTTACATTCTCCCCCCCCACCTACAATTTTTCACCATCCTTAGTCTAGAGCATTGATGTATATGTACAAATTTACATTATAATACTTACAAAATGAAAAAATTTCATTTTTCACAACTCTTGTGTAAGTTGTAACCATAAATTTCATGTTCCTCTCAACCTACCCAAGCTAAGCAATGTAATCCCTTTTGTAGAAGAAGTTCGTAAGGATATACCATTATGCTATGAGGGATTCTAGTGTAGTTTGTCCAGGAATCTCTTAGATGTGGTTCTGGGAACTCTTTCTACCCAAAATGGAATCTTGAATTATTATATTCCTTTTTATTCAAAATTCATAAAATATTGTTCGCCCGGGTGTAAAAGTGTCAATGATGGAGTGTATTCTTAAGGAACTTTGTTATGTGAAGTCACCATTTTGAAACCATCGAATTACCTTCTATGTTGCGTGAGGAGTCATGTTTGCATGACTGAAGATTATAGTGGTAGAGGTCACATAACATGACCATGTGCCATATGAGTACATGTATGAATAATTGTTGATTCGACCAGTCACAAAAAAAAATTGAAAACATTTTGTGGGTACTCCTCTCGCATGGTCTCTTCATTCTTCCACAACATCTTCAAGACCGTAGCAAGTCCATTGGAATTTTACGAGGCTCATAGCTTTGTTCTTTATCACTTTGAATTTCTGGTCCACGATGTACACTAGTTCCACCTAAAATTGTCCTTCATGTTCCACTTGGATCACATTCCAATCAATTATGTGGTTAAGTTCAGACACATATTTATTTAATAAATACACATGAAACAAATTATGAATTCTTATAGATCGTGATAATGAAAATCATGTATGCAACCACGCCTATCTTATCTAAGACTTCAAATGGCCCAGACTGTTTCGATGCCAACATTGGAAAACTTCCCAATCTTAACAAGTTTATTTTATATTTTACTTTTAAAAACATGTGCTCACCCACTTTTGATTCTCTATGTCCTATTTTTATCCATTCATGTCTTGTGAAACCTTTAAATTGGTTTTTATCTTTACCATACGCTCTTCCATTTCCCTTAGAAATTTTGGCGAAATAAATTCTCTATCTACTTGATTATCCCATCTCAGTGGCATATTGTTTTTTCTTCCACACAAGGCCTCAAATGGGTGCATATTAAATTATTTATGGTACCCATTATTGCAAGGAAATTTGACTAAATGGATATAGTCTTTCTACTTGGATGGATGGTGCATTACAATCATTCATAGGATGTCCTCAGTTATCATGTTAGTCCTCTTCGTTCTCTCGTCTAACTATGGGTGATATGTTCTACTCAAATTAAAATTTGTCCCAAATCCTTTAAACAACCCCTTCCATAAATTTGATGTGAACTTGGGATCTATATTAGAAATATTTTCCTTGGGACCTCCATATAGCCTCTCAATTTCCTTGATGTAAATTTATGTAAGGTAGGTTGCCTTGTGAGTTTTCTTCACCGGAATAAAATGTACAAACTTATTTAATTTATCCACTAGTACAATGATGAAATCATGTTGCTTCATTGTTCTAGGTAGCTTAATGATAAAATCAATCGTAACAATTTCTCATTTCCACTTTGTTAATCCCAAGACAAACCTCTATGTTATGTATAAAACCCTTTATTTATCCATGCATATTAAATTATTACATTTCTCATGTTAAATCTATAGTTCCACGCCCTTCATTTCACCATTTCCTCATAATTGTACTTTTTTTCTCTTATATATATATATATATATATATATATATATATATATCAAGGAGATGTAGTCTTGGAATTAGTATATCTCATGGTGTGCATTCAATATATTGTAAAATGAGGTTTCTCCTTGAATTGTGTTGTTACTTATTTCTCTTTTATCATTCTCAAGGTGTGGGTTCATAACATTCGGTATCATAGCATTGGTCCTAGGGTTTTTTCTTATTCAAGAAAGTCATATTAAAACTTTCTCTATAATGTTTTCTGTCTTCCGATTGAGATATACAAATTTGGATGTTAATTATAAGACATATTAAGGTACCTATGGTAAAAATTTAAGGTTATGCATCATTACAGTTTTAGAGATATAACCAATGGAAGATAGGGTTTTTGACTCATCATAAATTATATTTTAAACGAGTTATCTTGGGATTTTTTCTATACATGGTTTTTTGGAAGGTCTCAAATAGTGAAATTTCATGGAGACTAAGGAGACATGTCCTAGTACATGTGGTCCAAGTTTCATATTATATTTTCTATACTTTCATATATATAGTCCATGGAAGACAAGGCTTATGACTAATCTTGAAAGAAGTTTTAAAAGANGTGGGTTCATAACATTCATTATCATAGCATCGGTCCTATGGTTTTTCTTCTTCAAGAAAGTCATCTTAAAAATTTCTCTATAATGTTTTCTATCTTCCCATTGAGATATACAAATTTGGATGTTAATTATAAGACATATTAAGGTACCTATGGTAAAAATTTAAGGTTTTGCGTCAGTTTCAGAGATATAACCTATGGAAGATAGGGTTTTTGACTCATCCTAAATTATATTTTAAACGAGTTATCCTGGGATTTTTTCTATACATGGTTTTTTGGAAGGTCTCAAATAGTGAAATTTCATGGAGACTAAGGAGACTTGTTCTAGTACATGTGGTCCAAGTTTCATATTATATTTTATATACTTTCATATATATAGTCCATGGAAGACAAGGCTTGTGAGTAATCTTAAAAGAAGTTTTAAAAGAGTCATCTTGGTATTTTTATTGTAACATTTTTTCTATGAATTTTCTAAATCTAATTTTCACAACCCTTAGGAAACATAGTGAGTTATATGTGACCAAATTTTCATATTTTGACTCATTATAATTTGTGAGATGTATCTTATCGATGTTGTGATTCTTTACTAATCATAAAATTATTCTTAAGCAAGACATTTTGGTATTTTTCTACTACTTATTATCAATGAAAGTTCATAATGTGAAATTTTCAAGGGTTTAAGAAGTCATATTAGAGTACTACAGGTATAAACTTCATAATCTAAAGTGTTCAAAGTTAATATATATATATATATATATATATATATATATATATATATATATATATATATATTAGGACAAAGATCAACCATCCACACATGTTGCAAATTAAAGGTTGAACGGTAGGTAACTTACAATCTACATAAGTTTTGATTGCAATATCTATTATAGATGACTCAAAATTTATAATAAATAGGACAAAAATGAGAAATATTATTTTATTCCATGGTTCTAAAGGTTATTCCAAAAGGTATTTAACCAGCTAAACCCCTAAAGAGATTTACAATGATTCAAGAAGAAAAATAATATTTTTTTTTCAAATGGGAAAGGTGGAAAATAAGATGGATGAAAATAGGAAAGAAATAGTAAATAATATGGATGAAAATAGGAAAGAAATGAAAAATCATATGGAGAATAAGATGTGAGAATTGAAAAGTTCCATGTATTTTGTGATATTGCATGCTCTAGAGGAGAGACTCCCTAAAGGAGATACAAAGATCCAAGGAAATAATTAAAATAAGGGGAGCAATGATTTTGAGACTCAATCACATATGGAGAGCATTTTATCACAATTGGTGAGCATAATTACTAAATTTTAGAATCCTTCATTACTTCAAGATCCACATCAAGGTTTCAATGCAACACCAAGGAACTACTTCATTCCAAAGGTCGATATGGGGAAGTTTGATGGTAATTATCCTATAAGATGGATATTATGGATGAAGAAATTATTTGATCTACACTAAATTCCAAGATTACAAAAGGTACCTACTGCATTTTTGTATTTAGAAAATGATCAATTTGTGAGGTACTAATGGGTTTGTGAAAGAAAAGATAATTATATTATCTCTTGGTCCATTTGTATGGATGTGTTGATATCACATTATGGGAATATTAAGAACAATACATTCTTTATTCAATTGATAAATCTTCAGCTAAAAATGTCTAATTATAGAGAACATTCAACAATTCCAAAAGCTTAGTCTAGGTGTGTCTCTTCGAACCTAAATCAATAGAGAAATATTTCAGTATGGAAAGGAAAGTGGAAAAAAAAATATGGATACTTGAAGGGTGTCCACTAATAATGATAGAGCACACCATGTTCCCTCTACAAAAATGACAAAGTTGAAACCTCAACAAATGGATGAAATAAGAGAAAAGGGACTATGCTTCAATCATGACAACACTTATAGTAAAGGGTATAAATGAAGTGCGAAAAAATTATTCTACATTGACTATGAAGATTAATAATATCAAGAATTAGAAGCATCACAAGACAAAGATCGAGAAGATGCTACTCTAGTGATATTTGTCATGCATTGGCCATCATCAATACTCCACAAACCATCAATATGTAAGGATACATCAAAAATAAAAATGTAACAATATTTATTGATTGTTGTAGTACCCATAATTTCATCAATTACAAATTAGCAAAAATCCCAATTGCTTTGTATATCCAACACCAGAGTTTCAAGTATTAATTGCATATGGAGGTACCATAAATTGTTCTGTGAAGTGCCATATTATCAAACTCAACATGGGGGATTATTTTTTGGATAGTTCCATGATTTGCATCCAAATGGGTGGTGTTGATGTTTTATTAAGGGTCCAATGATTATAATCATTGGGAACATTGGACCTTAATTTTCAAGATCTTTTCATGATATTTTCCTTGGATGGAAATGAAATTGAGCTTAGAAGTATCCAAGGAAAACACTCTAAGGTGATAATCTCCAATAGAATAAAAAAATTAATCAAAAAGGAACACCATGGTGTAATTTCATAGTTGTCCTCACTTGATGTTCAAATATGTATATCTTTAGATTTCCAAATAGTTATAAACAATCATTCGAAGGTGTTTGGTGGAATTCGATCATGACCATGTTATTCATTTGCAACTAGGAAGTGTACCACCTAACATTAGGCCTTACAAGTATCCATATGCACATAGGAGTGAGATTGAGGATATGATCCAAGAAACGTTCAATGACGACATTATTCAACCTAGCCAAAGTTAATTCTCTTCACGAGTGGTGATGGTTACAAAAAAGGATGGTTGATGACATATGTTTTCATATTATAGAAAACTAAACAAAGTGACCATCCAATAAAAGTCCCATTGTGATACCCCACGAATTGAATTTTAATTATTGTTTCTATTATTTTCATTTTAGTATTTTAATTATTTTTCCAAAAGACAAATTGGTCTATTGACCAAATCCGAATTGTAAAATCTTATTATTTTATGAAAATAAACACATGTGGAAAAAGGCGCACACATTGAAGAAATTGGTAAAGAGGGAGTTAGGAATCCAAAGGTGTTGGCCAAATGGAAGAAGTCTCAAACAAGTTGTGGAGTTAACTCAACTTCAAAAAGACACATTCCAGGTTTAAAGGATAATATGTGAACATGTGTAAAATTGAATCTGATAGGTGATGAGTGAGAAAGAGCTGCAAGAAAAGTGTCATAAGTCCTAGGAAAAGAAAAATATGTCATGACAATGGAATGGGGTGGGATTCCTGAGATGTGATTTGATAGTTGGAGAAGGCTACACATAAACTCACTTGACACTTAAATTTTCAAGGATTATACACAACAAGCTAAAATTCAGAATTATGCAAGACGTCGCGAAGGGAGCCCCTTGATTCTGAACTCAACTCGGGGTGACAGAGGTTGACAAAGAATCTAGTCTAAGATTGGGATGAGGAGGGTCTTCAACTTGTGGTTTCCCCAAGTTCCATGTTTTCCTTCTTTGTCATGAATATGTTTATCTAAATGTTAACTATGTTTTACTCTTGCCAAAATCATTATTTATAAAGCATAAATAACAATATTAGATTTAAATTCTTGTTATGAGATGATAAATGTATAGTGTAAGTTTCATATAGAAAAAATGTGAAAGAAAAACAAAAATTATTCTGATTCTAAATCTACAAACATAATTGTTTTCCAATTAGTAAATCATTAAAACTCATAGGTGAAACCTATTACTAAAAGAAAGATTATTAGATAGGAAAAATGTGTTGAAGAGACAACTTCAACAAGATACAATGTAATAAAATAAAAAAGGAAAATCGTTATGGATTAAACAGAGTCCAACAAGATATACACTATATATTTGGAAAGGGAATTCGTTATAAATTAAAGAGTGTCTAACCATATACATTGTATATATTTTGAAAGGAAATTCATTATAAATTAAAGATAGTCTAACTATATACCCTATATATATTTCGAAAGGGAATCATTATAAATTAAACCAAGTACAAGTCATATTGTATACATATTTGAAAGGGAATTATGATATATTGAACACAGTTTAACAGGTAATATCTACTTATAACATTACAAGGTAACGATGCGAATAAATTGAGTTTAACAGAGAGATAAATAACAACTGTTTATGATTAAAAAGGAATCATAAGCATAGTACATAACATTCAAGCATTGTAAAATGAAACAGTCCTAAGTCATAGACTTCCTTGAATAATTATACAAAATTATTTCGGACAACTAGATCAACCGAATGTAATAACAGAGCAGTAACATGTTTTGATTCCAAAATTGAATATAGTTAAAGAATGGAACCAGAATACCTTTCCAAACAAGGTTATTTCCGAGTCTCCATGGTACCAGCCTCCTCGGTACTTATACCATCACAACGAACAAGTTAAAATGATGTACAAATTTATTTAACCCATAAAAATATACTACCAAACAAAGACAGACTTACCATGGTTGTATAGAACAACCTCGTATCCCTTTGTCTCACTTTTGAACCAACCCGAGTGTACACGGTTATCGAAAGGTTAGAAATAAAAATGACCCATCATAAGTTAAATACCCAACATTAAGAATGTAATTTACTACGCAATTACATAATATTAAACAAAAAAAACATTACTACTCTCTACGAATACCAAATTCATTTTAATAGGAGTCTTAACTATGTTTGGGAAAAATAAACGATTGGAAAAGGTTTTAATCATAGACATAACATGAACAATAAAAAGAATGAATTATAATATCTATAGTAAAAACTGTTAGTGTATCTCTAACCCTAGATTCATAGAATATGGGAGTAACGAAGGTTAAATATATTACCATTAAGGGAGGATTTTGACCAACCAAACTGTCATGCAGCATGTAGTGGCTCTTGCACAAGTAATTCCACTGTAAAACAAAATAGGTTTCTAAACAATCAGATTTCCATATTGTAACTCAAGGAACTCTCGCACCAATAAGGGAGGGTCATGTAAAACCTCAAAATATCTTATGATGAAGGCAACTTAGAGCAAACACAACGATGAAATGTGAAATGAGCCAAGTTAGGAATTGGTAGGAAGAGTTAAGTTTCTCATAGGAAAAACCCTAACACATGTAAGAAATATGACTTTATATGTATTAGGACAAGTGCCAAGGAAATCTCCTCCAGATAGTAACCTCCACATGTGGTGCTTGCACGGTCGTTGCATGATAAATATACCATATGATACACTATTTAAACGAAGGAAAGTTGGTGAGTAATTAAATTAAGGAACATTACTAATACTCCTCGAAAAATATACAATAAATCCAGCTACTTATGACTCGTTCATCGTATGCCACGTGTTCATACATTGAAACCTCTTAATACATGTTAGACATGGAAACCCGTTAATACATATTAGACATTATGTATATTGGTTGAATTTTAATTAAGTCTTTATATATAGAACACTTTAACAAGGTTAACATAATTCCAAACTTTATACCCATTGACATGAACGTATGATACGATAACAATGATATAGAGTCCAGTGGGAACGTATAGTCATAATGGGGCTAAAACAAACATATAACCCTCCAATTCACCCTTATACATGGCGTCGATCATGTCCCTAAATTATAAATGACTATAGAACTATAGATATAACCATTGAACTATTCAATTACATATCCAATCATATGTCCCTTGAATACTAAGTTCTCCTTTGCAATTGTATTTTCTTGAAATAATTCGTCAAGCACGAAAACACTACAAAAACCTAAAATATTTATCGAACAATTTTATTTATTATACACCCCTATATAAAGAGAGCCACCCCTTTATACAATGCGCCTGCAAATGGCCCTCTTTGCCTATTTCTACGAATAAGTTTCATGACAAAAAAATCAATCTATAAATGGTAATTTGAAAATCTTTCTTATCAAAAATTTAAAATACCTACCTTAATTTTCTCACTAGGTTAAATAGGGATGAAAACGATTATGGAATACCACAAACATTGTGAAAATATTTCAGCTTAGCTACTGAAACGAATTAGGAAACTTAGTGAAAACAAACATATATAGGATATGAAGTATCTAATCAAAGTAGATAAGACTCGGGATAATCATTTAAAACTTAAAACTTATAGTTGTTCCACTAATTATGGTATAGGATACTATAATAGCTCACTAGAAGTATGAAGGACTATGTGGAATTCAATTAGTCTGTATGGTTTCTTTGAATAACCAAAAAATGAAAGAATAGGGAGACTACCTTATGATAAAGAAAGTATAATGTAATTATATAAGATAAATATAATGACTAGAAATAGATTATTATGGTTGAATGAATAAATATATATTCATATATATATATATATATATATATATATATGAATTACAATTTAGGTATGTGACACCCGTATTCTAGTTATTGACGAATTATGAATTACAACGTCACTACATGGGAAATGCCTCTAACACATGTGCCTAGCCATGCTCCACACTTCCAGCGTTTGCTCTTCTTAATGAGTTCTTATTGAGTGATGATAGATCTCGATCCAACTATTTCCCATGTGTGAAGCGACGATATGACCACGAGCATGTACATAAAGGATTTCAATTTCCATTCAAGGAAATGAATGACCTACAAGCAACTTTGACACATAGGATAGGGATGGCCAATTTGTTTAATTTCCAACACATTTGGGCCTGTGTTCGATGTTGTCATTCTTCTAAGACCCAAGCAATGATATTTATTATCTGTTTTCCCTATGATATTTGTGTGGCTTTTGATCTATCATCTTCCATGGATCCGAGAAATTCCAAGAAATGCAAGGTTCCTTCCTAATCCATCAAGGTCGTCTGCTCCTACCCATTGACCCGACCTCATAGGATTTCTCCACTCCATAGAAGAGGACGTCAAAGTGATCAATGACTATTGTAAGGACTTCGAAATAGATGCTTATCTAGCTCCTTTCGCCCCTGATTTGGGAACCAGTATTGCGAGGGATACAAAAAAATTTTTAGGATGGAAGATACTATTGTAAAGGATTTGGAAAACTCCATTTTTATATAGATTGAAATCTATAAAATCAATTTGAAAAATTGATATTTTTCATAAATTAAATTTCTATTAATAATATAAATATATTGCTAATACATTAATTTTTATCATTGATATGAATATGTTGGAAGATACTTAGTTTTAGATAGGAGTTATATTTACATACATTATTAAGGTTTCATAAACAAATATACATTTGGTTTCACATACATTATTACGGTTTTATAAACAAATATACATTTGGTTGTGCAAGTTAGCCATTGGAATCAGCCTAGTTGCATAGACCTATTTAATGTGAAAAAAGATGCACAATTTTTTTGTCAACTTTTGCACTCTAAAAATAATGTACTTTTAGAGATTTAATGTGTCTTAATGTTTGCTAACTTTAAAGTTAAAAATTACACATTATTTTTAAGGGTTATATCTATTGGAAATGGCTAGAATTAATGGGCTTTTAATCATAGATGTGTTTTTAATGGCCATGATTTGATATGCTTAGAATATTCTTGGTGGTCATAATAAATGAAAGGCTGTGATTTCAAACATTAACTTCCTTGTATGAAAAAATATGTAGGTTAATCATTTAATTGGGTGATTAAGAAGATTAATCTAGTAAGGATTGTTTCAATTAAATTTAGGTGTTTTAATATTTTTAAGTTTCTTATTTGCTTTGGTTTGTAGGATTTTTAAGCTTTTGGAAATGGCCAGAATTAAAGATCTTTTAATCATAGATGTGTTTTTAATGTCCATGATTTCATATGCTTCAAATATTGTTGATTGTCACAATAAATGAAAGACTCTCATTTCAAGAATTAACTTCCTTGCATGACAAAATATGGATGATTAACATGATTAATCTAATTGTGTAAATTTAAATATTTTACTAAGTTTAAATTTTTAATTTACTTTAGTTCTTAGGTTTTTTTNAATGTATCTAGGTTTTTTTATTTAATTTTTTTTCCTTGTGTTGTCCCACTTACCAAGTGTCAATTGGACTATGAGTAGGGAACCCCTAAGGCTCCACCTTCTTGAACAAATGTGCATCGCTCTCCCCTGTGGGTGCATGTCCCTCCACCTTCTTGATATAATAAAATGAATTAACACACACCAATGAGATGGAGCTCACACAACTCACATAGATATTAGCTCTACCTCTCAATACATTAGAAATCATATTAGATAAGTAGGAATTATATATTCCAACACTCTCCCTTAATGACTACTTATCTAAATATCTATCTGGTCATATCGTCATCTCCTTCCTCTTGTACGTGCATGTGATTATTGAGGTACACATAAAAAGAAATCCATCTACCAGAATACATGGGTCATCATCCGTTGTGACTGCCAGTTCTCTAGGAATCCTTTTCAGCTACATGGTTCATTCAACCATTCTTCGTCATACCTACCCCTTCCTCACATCATCATTAACTTGGGTTTTTTTTTGGATTACCCATAACCATGCTCTCGGTTTTCTTGGATTAACCTCAACCATGCACCAGGTTTTATTGGATTACCTATAACCATGTTGTGCATTTTCTTGGATTACCCTCAACCATGCACCTGGTTTTCAGGAATTACCTGTAACCATGCTTTACATAGTGGTTTTTAGATCACCACGAACTTCTCACATTAGGGTTTATACAATGGCTAGGTACATACTTAACTATTCTCTAGGACCATTACATAGACTTTCAATTACACATGTAACTCACATTATAATAAATCAAATGGCATAACTATGCACACCTTCAAACAAAAAAATAAAAATATCACAACTCAATCTCACTTTCTCAATCATATTGAAGGCTGTGTGAATCTGACAGAATGAGCACATACACCTGACTTAGCTATAAGACCTCCATGTAGTGCGACCTCAGTAAAACAACTATGAATCACAAATATCTCCTTTCGGTTTACATGCACCTTCATAAATGCCCATAGATACCAGTCACATAACAACAAGGTGGATCAACAAAAATATATGGGAAAAACATCCACTCAGCAAATGCAACAGACTTCTTATCGTTCTGGTAGCATAATCCCATGTTCAGAACTTGTATGTGGGAACCTCATGGTTGAAAGGTGTAGGACCCTTCCTACTTCGGCCAGATATGTCATAATGAGATCCATGAAAAGGACATAACCAACCTCCATAATCCACAACGTTGGGCAGAGGAACACAACCAAGGTGGGTACAAACACCAACCACTATAAATTTAAAACCCTTGTTGAATCTTCATGAGGATCACACAGAGAATTAACATCTACACTGTTTGCCAACTAGATGTCATCTTCTGTGCATCTCCTAATAAAAAACAAAAAAGGATTTTCACGCCACTTGACTGTGACAATACTCCAAGCCTTAATGCTGGATAGATCCACTTCAAGATATTCCATTGCAAGAACATCCTTACTTACAGACATGCTCAAAATAAATTTCAGAACCATCAACCGAATAAAAGAGGCATATACAAGTCTTCCACCTGTCAAGACAAAGTAGGTGAATTCTCTCTTACTAGGATCCTGAGGGGTAAAACAATGATGATTAGATTCATCATAATATATTTTTGATGTGGGGTTTTTAACTGTTGCAACAGTGGCAGGTATATCCGAGAATCCTAGTAGCAATTTGATACAGGAGCAATAGCACAGGAGGAACAATGCAAGAGGTTTAGAATGCAATAATTTGGTGCGAACAAGAAGAACACAAGCAACAACAACAAGGCTATGTTATAGCATCGACAACTCCAACAATAATTGGTATGCAGATAGCAATCCACAAGAAGCTATGTCCTCTCCCAGCTCCATTAGCAATGATAGCCCAGTATTCAGCAAATGCTCTATGAGACTGCAAATAAAAAAATTATTTTCCTGAGCAGTGTGGATTACACTCAGCTCTACCAATCAAAATCGTAAGCCTGCATACGAAGAGAACTGTTGAAATAATGTAACTGTGAAGAGCATTCTTATTATTGGATTAAATCCCCATTGTGGATTAATCATTATTATTATTTTGTTATTGGATTAAATCCCCATTGTTGATTAATCAGGTCATTATTATTATTATTGTTATTAGATTAATCCCCATTAAGGATTAATCATGTCGGTAATTGTATAAGGACCAAATCCCATTTTGTGGATTGGTCATCGGACAATTACAAAGTGCAGAATAAGAAGTCGGCCCCAGCGGTTATAATGAAAGGGCCAGAATTAATTAAAGGTGGGTTTACCCACCCAGAATGAGAGGTCGGCCCTG